>OY755235.1:51294959-51407597 GCA_963576725.1 Azorinus chamasolen
CACTGAGTAACCATCTGTTTTAACAAATCCGGAATTAGACTTCTTTTGAGTGGTCGTATTAGCGAGGCTTTACTGTAATACATTGGACCCTATCCCAAGTACCTCTCTTAGTAGAACATCTCTTAAGTGGCCATCAAAAAGAGGTTTATTATTGGTCTGTAAGGCAGGTGGTAGCTTAATGCAGGTCAAAAGTAATACAGAAAGATCCTGTAGGAGCTTTCTGCCTTACATTTGTCCTGCATTAAACAACCACCTGCTTTTTAAGACTAATATGTTCAATAAATGAATGGCCACTTTAGACAGGCCCTAGTGTATTCAAAAGTGGTCTGTTGCACGCTACCATGGACAACTAGCAAATGCATATATCCCACTTGAGTACTACATACTGATGACACAAACTATGCAGATGTGGGTCTTTTAGAAAGTCATCATTGCAAATATATTCATAAAGTCATGAATATCACATGCATGAAACAAAACCTTGAATACTACAATAGTTTTGTGTAAATGCTTCCGAAACGTCTCCCTAAATAGCTGAGTTAACCTTTAGCACGTTGTGATAGAATCAGTGATAAATGATTGTATATATGGATACAGTTTGGATCAAGATGATACGCCGAGTAACTCGGTGTGTGATTAGGATCCAAACTGTTGAACAGTCATTTATCTCTAAAATAAAATGGAAGAGATTCTGTCTTAAAAATTGAAATGAAATAAGAACTGGCTTTAGATAGCTGCTAGACAGTACAGGATTAATGGTTAAAGCTATGTATATCACTTATTAGAGTCTTTGACACTCATACTTCTTATTTATTGAACTAATTTATGTTAAGATTTTATAATCATAAACGTGTACAAATATGAAGAGCCAGATCAGAACTGCTTTCTTCGCCCATTTCACCGTAAACAGCTTTGACCGAATTAGGGACTTAAGCACACACTTTTACCCAGACAAGAGGGCTCCTCCAGAAATACCCTAATCAGGGTCTGCACTATTGTTTTTGTTTTATTATTTCCCATGAGTCATATTGGTAGGAGAATTATTGCAGAAACACAACTCAAAATGAAAATTCAATTTCATAATACACATGAACATATTTACTACAATTAGTACTTTAATACGAATTATATTTTACATTAGAATTTCTTAAGTGCTCGTCAAAAAGAAGTCTAATTATGGGTCTGTAAGGAAGATGATAGCTTAATGCAGGTTAAGATGATAAAGAAAGCTGTTATAGGAGCTTTTTGTATTACTTTTGCCCTGCATTAAGCAGCCACCTGTTTTTTTTACAACTACAGTAAAACCTCTCTATAACGACCACTAAATTACATCAAGTATTTTGTGTTAAAGGCAGGTGGCTGCTTAAAGCATGGTGAAAGTAAAACAGAACGCTCCTATAGGAGCGTTCTGTTTTACTTTCACCTTGCTTTAAGCAGCCACCCGCCCTAAATATCAACTAAATGACACAATTCAGTGACCGTTATAGAGGGGTTTTACTGCACTATGTTCAATAAATGATTGCCCGCTTAGGACATGTTCTACTGTACACTGGTTGACCAATTCCCATATACAAACGCATTTTCACGCATTTGCAAACTGAAAGATCCTATATAAGCATTCTGTGTCACATCTGTCCTGTATTAACACTTTCCCTCATATAAACGTGCTCATAGAGGAGCCGTCTGATCAGGGCCTACTCTGTTTGTCAATGGAATTTGATAGACCTGTTTCTTTAGTTTCTGAAATGGCTACAATATTCCACCTTGCATATTTCAATATACCTATTTTGTCCATGAATATTCAGTAGGTATTGAAAGTTGGAATCAACACAGAACAGGGAAAGCGTTAAGCAACCACTTGCTTTTACAGTATGTTATGTTCATAAAGCATGAAGTCGCTTTAGCGAAAATGTACTGAATGAAAAATAACCCATTCCCTCATAGACTATTTTTAGATCCAACCACATTGAATAAATCTACCGAAAATGAACACTAACTAGAGAAAAGGAATTTGTTTAAAATTTTGTTGTTTGAAACCATTGTGATGAATAGAGCATTTGCTCATATAGGAGCAAATGCTCTATTTATCATAATGGTTGACTTTTACATAGGCGTAGAAAGGCGTATTAATGGAGGAAAGGGTCAATGTGCCAAACATAACTACAACAACAGATGGTTAATACGTCAATTGCGTAAAGTGCTAAGAATCAACGATAATTTTACAGCAACTATTTAGTACCGCACCTCGCACTACTGATAGCTTGCTATCCCTTTGAGTACTAAATAAGTTTCATCTGATGAAATAGTCATCGACTTCAGTTCTAAACAGCATTTATTTTATTTCTTCTCAAAAACAGGTTTATTATGTTAAACAAATTTGGATCTTAGTGACTCGAAGTCCCATCTAGGTCCAAACTGTTTTCAACTGATATCGCAGATTCGCCATTAGCGCGGAGAATTAAGTTGTTTACATTAACAGAGATTGTATTTACATTCGACAACATTAATCTGTCAGATATAACTATACGGACTGATAGTCTGTTAATATGTATCAACCTTTTGATACATGTTACAAACTAGCATATGCAAACAGCATGGACCCAGATGAGAAGGCGCGTAAACTCAACATCTCATCAAGATCCAAGCTGTTTGTCACTCTGTCAGTACTTACTCAAAAGTTTCAATAAATAGGAGATATGCCTGAGACCAGTATTTGAAACTACAGTAGAACCCCTCTAATGCGACCACTTAATAAATACGCATGTCTTTATAAGCAGGTGGTTGCTTAATGCATGGCAAAAGTAATGCAGAAAGCTCCTCTAGGAGCTTTCTGCATTACTTTTGTTCTGCATTAAGCTACCACCTGCATCTAGCACCCATAATTATACCTCCTTTAGGTGGTCGCATTAGCGGGGTTTTACTGCACATGTAGCTGTTTTACATCATGATAAGGATTAACACGTTCAACGCTGAATTTTCAAATGGACTATTCCAAAATTTAAAAAGGTCAGGCCTATTGTGAATATTCAGGGATTTCTTTTTTAAAAGAAACGTGCAACATGACAAACAGTGCATAGCCAAATTGAAAGGGTTCCTCTATGAGCCCTCTCATCTGGGTCTACATTGTTTTCAAAAGGACGACATTCACCCGTTTCCCCCATTAAAAATAGTAAGATTAATTGGATAGAAACAATTTACTGATCCACATTTTACCTCCTTCACGTTATCTCACGAAATTGACTCTCGAAATTGAAATCTCGATTATTCGAACACTTAAAAATGTATTATTATCGATCTTTATGACAGGTGGTTGCTTAATGCATAGTGAAAGTCATGCAGAAAGCTCCTCTAGCAACGTTCTGCATGACTTTCACCATGCATTAACCAACCACCTGCCTGAAAGGGTCTGAATTCCTTCTATACATAAAATTCGAATAATCGAGATTTTACTGTATAATCATTGCTGATAATTTACTAAAAGTACATTTGGGAAACAAGCGTCCGTCAAAGCAGTTTGACACTCTGTCAATAGTTTCTCAAAAGGTTTGAACGGATCGAGGCTGGTGATCAAATCTCATCAAAACAAAACAGTTCGGGTCGTAGAAGGTGTCACTTGTTTTAGCTGTACAGTAAAACCTCTCTAAAACGGCCACTAAATTATACCAAGTATTTTGTGTTAAAGGCAGGTGGCTGCCTAAAGCAAGGTGAAAGTGAAACAATATAGGAGCGTTCTGTTTTACTTTCACCTTGCTTTAAGCAGCCACCTGTCTTCAATACCAACTAATTAACACATGTTTGTGGTCGTTATAGAGAGGTTTTACTGTATATGAATAACGAGGAGGCGTCAAATACGTCATCTACTTTAGTTCTTGTGTTTGATGTATCCTGCATTTCTTTTCAGAAACACAGTATGCGTGTCAAATAGTTTGGATCCCGATGAGACCGGATGTACCCTTGGTGGGTGTCTCATCAGGATCCAACCTGTCTGGTGTTATCACGAAACAGATCATAGGATACACGATGCAGTCTATCTAATATGACCACTTATCCCAGTCCCTCCTATACTAGTTTTAGACCAAACCTCGTTGAATAAATCCTCTGAAAATGTGCACTTTGACTAGAAAAAAAAGATATTAATTATATATGTAGAATTATAAAATATTGAAACCAATGTGATGGATAGAGCATTAATTTTGCCCCCCTATATCGCAAATGCTTTATTTATCACAATGGTTTCATAAAATGACGTTTACAGAGGTGTCAGAAGTCGTCAGAATGAGGGAATGTGTTAATAGATAAAGTAGGTGATTGCTTAACCATTTATCGCATTGATATTCATGTAAGAAATAAATTATTGCATGTACATTGTATATCAATTAGATTATTTTTTGTATTGATACATAAACACAAGAACATTTGGCAATGGAAGAATCTGTAGATTCAGATTTATATATTGTTACATGTATAAGCAAACAGAGCAGATCCTAACCAGATGACTCCTACAGAAGTCGTCTGATATGGATCTACCCTGTTTGCAAAAACATTAAAATCTAAGAGATATAACAGAACTAAAGTTATGCAGAGAGCTCTTATGGGAATTTTCTGCATAACTTTCGTACTGCATTAAGTTATCACCTGCCTTCAACCTTTTCCCTGATATAAACACATTTTCACGCATTTGCAAACCAAGTAGACCCAGATCAGAGGGTCTGCTCTGTTTGCTAATAGAGTTTGATATATCTTTTTCTTTAGTTTCTAAAATGTCTACTATGTTCCACCTTCCATATTTTATTATAACTCTTTGTCTATGAATATTCAGTAAGTATTGAAAATTGGAATAAATATAGAACAGGGAAATGGTTAAGCCCAAGATTAATAACTCTTTTTAGTGGTCGCTTTAGAGGGGTTTTACTGGTTATAGTTTTACTCTAACCTCTCGCTAATGTACATGGAGTTATTCGTAAGTTTACTTACAATCTGGATGTTCCCGGGTGTCCCACCGGTACCCGCGTCATATTTCTGCTCTTGCATACGACGTCACTCATGTCCGATTCGCATTTACAGAAAGGCGAACAGTACTCGTGTGTTGCACGAGTTGATTCAAACACGGAACCCACAAATATAGTATACAGTAAAATTCTGAATGTCATTGTGAATGAAAGTTGGCGTTCCCCCAAACTCGTTTGTGTTGCATTTAATTTGCTTGTCCAGTAACATCCAATATTATCCGATATGTGGATTTATATATCGCGCGGAACTGGATACGTCGTGGCGACAAAAATCCGATACAGTAGTAACACTTGTTGGAATACTCTGTCGAGGAAACAACGCCTCTTTGGCATCTATATTTCTTTTAATCCGTTTCCTGGTGAATATTCATGTAAGAAATAATGACATCATGCATATTTTTCAGTTTATTTTGTAATGGTTTATGAACACAAAGTCATGCTGTTTTAGTTATGACAACAACTGTAGAATTAGATCTACAGTAAAACCTCTCTATAACGGCCACTTAATTACATCAAGTATTTTGTGTTAAAGGCAGGTGGCTGCTTAAATCAATGTGAAAGTAAAACAAAACGCTCCTATAGGAACGTTCTGTTTTACTTTCACCTTGCTTTAAGCTGCCACCTGCCCTAATTACCAACTAATTAACACAATTTAGTGGCCGTTATAGAGAGGTTTTACTGTATATAATTTCATAAGCAAAGAGAGCAGACCCTGAAACAGACAGCCACTACAAGGGCCGTCTGATCTGTGTCTACTATGTGTACCAACGCGTTCAAAGGCGTATCTTTGCAATAAAGGGTTAAGATACGTCAGTCTAAAAATATCACACTTTTAGAAATAGTCTAACTTGTTCGCTGTCGTAGGCAAACCGTTCGGCTCCAGCCGAGACATGGAGTAACTCTGTTTGATACTATGATAATAGTTTTGACCAAAAAATCCAGCTGTGAAAACTGAAGTAGGCAAAAAAATATAGACGTCATTGAACCACGTGTATTACATGTGTAAATGTTGCCTGTTTGAAAGCACATATAAATGTTAACCCTTTACTCCATGAACATGGATGTAAGAAATTATGACATCATGACAATTAATTAGATTATTTTTTAAAATGGCATATTAACACAGGCATTTTTGTCATGACAGAAACTGTATAATTAAAGATTTTGTAGAGCAAAGTGATATACGCATTGTCATCAGCAACATAAGTTTCTTATTTCAATTGTCTTCCCCATTTCTTTAAAAAAAATGATTACCACAGTGACAAACAATTTGGGTCCTGCTGAGACGTCCAGATAATTGGTGTCTCATCTGGAGCCAAACTGTTTTCATAGGTAATTACAGATTCGCTACTGTCAGTCAAAGGCGTTAATTAATCACTGAAACGTTAACTCATTCACCACCAACATCGTCGGAAATAGGAAAGCGACCCACAGGGTTCTTTGCTACGGGCGAATATATGATTACCTTTGCAACCAATCAAACTGTTTGACACGCAAGTTAAGTTTTAACGTTAAAATGGAAGAACTTAAAGCAGGCGAAATTGTATGCAGACGAAACGTATTAGGCGCCAATAGAATTTAGCTACAGAATAAATATGCTAAAATGTTGGAAAGCGATTTACATGGAGTATCGGGTAATGTTTTTCACAGATCATCCATCCAGTCCAGACACCCTTTCCGCATTATAAACAAACATATCCGGGTTTAAAATTGGTTAAAACTCCCATCATGTTAATTTCACAACTTAACTGTTGAAATAAGTTTCCAATCTATCAATTGACATTGGATTTATCGGTTAGTGAGAGTGAAAACGTGTACTCTGGCACCCCAAGAGAGCAAGATAACGTGGTTAGAGAAAGCTCAAACTGATAACAGGTGACGGACAAGGGCTCTGAAAATAAAGGGTGCGCTTTACCCGAGTCAAGAGGTAACAATATCATTGTGTATTCATTTATCATTCATATTGCCAGTGGGGTCGCTTTCGCTGCCAATGGCAAAACTGTGACCGAGTAACTCGATGCCTCATCAGGATCCAAACTGATTGTTACTGTGATTACACTCTTTGAAACAAAACGGAAGAAATTTGAAATTGAAGCTGACGACATTTTTTTGCAGATTATAATAATTGACACTGAAAGAGATGTTAGAATCTAAAGCAGAATATGTCTACAGCGACCGCTAAATACATAACCATACATTTATAGTTATATTTTGGCGCTAAATTTCTAACTGTCGTCTGAAACCCGATTGTGTTAATATAAATCGGTAATGAGAAGAATTAACCCTTCGCTTGCTATTCACGTCAATATACCTACCTGTAAATAGTGAAGACCCAGATGAGACAATTCCTGCAGGAGCTGTCTCATTAGGGTCTGTACTATTTACAAATTGATTGTGCAACCAATGCATTCCACAGCAGTGATTGCACAGCGAAATACTTGTACACAGTGAAGATATATGTAATTATACAACAGGGCATGGGTAAAGAAGGAGAAATGTATTTTAAAATTCAGCAAGAGAAGGGTTAAGATAAATAAATGCAAATTTCAAAGGATAACCCGCAGACATAGAACTAGAGGCTGAGACCAACAGTGAAATCCCTGATCAGGCACTGAACAGTAATCAGAGCAACATATAACATGTGCGTACTCCAATACTAACCCTTCGCTTGCTATTCACGTCAATATATTTACCTGTAAATAGTGAAGACCCAGATGAGACAGCTCCTGCAGGAGCTGTCTCATCAGGGTCTGCACTATTTACAAGTTGATTGTGCAACCAGTGCACTCCACAGCAGTGATTACACAGCGAAATACTTATACACAGTGAAGATATATGTAATTATACAACAAGGCATGGGTAAAGAAGGAGAAATGTATTTTGAAATTCAGCAAGCGAAGGGCTAAAATCAACATTTCTCCACCAACCATGTGTCTTCGAGACGATTCTAAAGAGTGGTCACAACATAGGATTTGGTGGAGAAATAAAGGAGTTATTATAGAAAATGTTTTAATTTACGCATCTTATATGGACCCCAGTGTACTATTTGTCGTGGTGCATTTTGGCGACATTGACGGAGGAAGAGTTAAAAAAGTAGGTGGTTGCTTAATGCAGAACTTTCGTCTTCAAATTAAGCTAACATCTGTCTTAAACCCTGAATGGGCACTATAGATAGGTTTTTACTGTGTCTTAATGAGGTTTTCTGGTACAGAGGAATCATAACTGTATCAACAGACCAGTGAAAAGCTCTCTGGTATAATATAAGATTTCTTTTAACCGTTTTCGTGATTAATATTCATGAAAGAAATAAAATGACGAATATTAAATAGCTGAGTTTTTAATAAATGCATAAGATATGGGAAGTTTTTCCCATGACAAAATATACCCAGAAAAATAATATCTATATTATGACATAAGCAAACAAAGCAGACCTTGATCGGACAGCTCCTAAAGAAACTGTCCTGTCTGGTTCTACTCAGTTTGCAAGTACAGTAAACCTCTCTATAACGGCCACTAAATTACATCAAGTGTTTTGTGTTAAAGTCAGGTAACTTCTTAAAGCAAGGTTAAAGTAAGACAGAACGCTCCTATAGGAGCGTTCTGTTTTACTGTCACCTTGCTTTAAGCAGCCACCTGCCCTAAATACCAACTAATTAACACAATTTAGTGGCCGCTATAGAGAGGTTTTACAGTACGTAAACGTTTATCCTTTTCGACGCGAAATAAGTTCTGTCTGCTAGAGTTGTCGCCAGCTTCGGGTTTCAAGGTGGAGATGTATCCGCGATATCCAAAATAGTTGTTACTAATCATAGTCTACACGGTACTGGAAATCTGTTATTGATTACTCGTCAAATAAACACGGGTCAGAGAAATTTCACAATAGTTCACAGTTCAACCCTTTCCCTAATGAATATTCGTGTAAGAAATAATGACTATTTATAACTATAAATAAGGAATATTAATTAACGGACGTACGAACAGTGAAATGTGTTACCACACAAAGTGTAGAATCAGATTTATATTATTATCATAAATAAACAGAACAAAACCTGGTCAGGCGGCTCTAACAGGAAACATCTGATATGTGTTTACCCTGTTTGTAAATATATTCAAAAACATCTATATCAGGTAAATGATTATATATAAATTAACCCATTCCAACCTACTGGCGCATTTTGACGCCTCCGTAAAAGTCACTTTTTGAAACCATTGTGATAGATACAGCATTTGCTCCATAGGAGCAAATGCTCTATTATCACAATGGTTTCAAAACTATACAATTCTAAAAATTTCCTCTTCTCTAGTAAATGGTCCTTTTCGGTAGATTTATATAAAGAGGTTGTGTCTAAAAATAGTCTAAAAGGGAATGTGTTAGAGGCAAAAGATCTACTTAGAGTATTGACACATACGATAACTTTACATTACAACACCTGGCGACTACATACATTTAATTCATAGCAACCTGATCATGCCAAGCGCGACTTGACTCGAATTTGCAAACAGTTTGGATCCAGATGAGACACTGAGTAAATCTACGTCTCATCAGGACCAAAGCTGTTTGACACCCGTTCTATACTTTCCCAAAAGCTTGATTGAATCGGAAGTAGTCGAAACTTGCACCAGATCAAAATTTTAGCAGATTATTTTTTATAGCGAAAGAAAAACTCAACTTATCTAGATACCCAATTAATTAAAATGATGTCTTATCTAGAGTATGTCAAGATACTAATCGCTTAGTTCTGATTTAGCTGTCTTGTTTCTTGTTTCATCTAAACTCGTAAATATGGAGTACCGAAACATCGAGGAACCAGTGATAACTACGACCACACGCAGGGCACAGGAATTCCACAACATCGACTCAAATTTGTTTGTCAGTGGACATTATCTTTGCCAAAAGAGCAATAAAAATGCCAATGGCTATTGAGTCTTTACCTAATAGAGACACCCTTTGTCCACTTTGCAATCAAAGTAAGATCCAGATCAGATAGCTCCTATGAGAATCTGCTCTGCTTATGAAATAATAAATATTTGATTCCTACGGCTTCTGCTTTGGTAAAATAAATTATCTTGTTCATCTACAAAAAATATATAATATAACACTTGTCGAAGTAAAAAAATATCAGAATATCAAATAATTTAGATCTTATGGGGATCCAAACAGTGCATAGGTAATCGGGAATTCAAAATATGTTAACCCTTCGCTTGCTATTCACGTCAATATACCTACCTATAAATAGTGAAGACCCAGATGAGACAGCTCATGCAGGAGCTGTCTCATCAGGGTCTGCACTATTTACAAGTTGATTGTGCAACCAGTGCACTCCACAGCAGTGATTGCACAGCGATACAATTATACACAGTGAATATATATGTAATTATACGACAGGGCATAGGTAAAGAAGAAGAAATGTGTTTTAAAATTCAGCAAGAGAAGAGTTAAATACAATGAGAGCTACAAATAAAGAAGCGTTCTCAGATACTAAAATTGCCATCAGGGTCTGCTCTGCTTGCTTATGAATTAATATAGATTCTACAGTTCAGTTTTTTTTCTATGATTAAACTTCTTTTATTTGTTGTAGCATTATACAAATTATTCTAATTAATATTCATGATGCCATTATTTCTTACACGAATATTCATGGAGTAAAGGGTTTAAGAAACTGATGAGACATCGATTTACTCTGCGTCTCATTTGCATTCCAACTGTTTGCAAATGCATACCAGGTCGCGCTTCGCACGAAGAAGGTTAAGTATACGCAATAATGCATCGTCATAATATGTTTTCAAATATACAAGCAATTCATTCATCTTCGTAAAGAGCGTGTTGTATATCGATAAATTAGTAACAGTAACATGGCAAGAGAATATTAAACACATTATATATCATATATCAGTCCGAGACACAACAAACTACTCTGAAAACATTAAGAATTTTTACCTACCTTTGTCTTGCTAAGCGAGACCTTATTTGCATTTAAAATCAGTTTCGACCCAGATGAGACGTCGAGTTTTTCGACATCCCACTAGGGTCCATTAAGCTACCTGACACTCTGCCATTAGTTTCTCGAAAGTCTTGAATGAATCGTTGTAATTAAAATTGAAACGAATCGTTTGAGCAGGCATATTTTTTCCAGCAGGCTTATTTTTAAGAACTTGTTCTAATACAGGTGCGTTATACCTGTAATACATAATACGTTGAACATGTATCTCTACTTTATCAATGACGTGACATGGCATGGCATTGAGTGCGTTTAACCTCCAGCCTTCAGATAAAAATGCCATCGATAGAAATAACCGTGGACACCAAAACCCAGCTGTCTGCGGTTTCTATATGATACAGACTCCTGTGGTGAGTACATGTATATTAAACCCGTATCCCGCTACCCGTGACCAGACCCGCATTTGCAAACAGTTTGGACCCAGATCAGACGCCGATTAATTCGGCGTCTCAACAGAATACAAGCTGTTCAACACTCGGTCAGGTTCTCAAAAGCTTGATCATATCGGAAGTAGTTAAAATTGCACCAGATTAAACAGTAGTAGACTTTTCTAACAGCCAAGCAAACGTTAATACATGTATCAAAGTGCATTTAACCTTTCCTTCATAAAAAAAAAACGTATTTTCACGCATTTGCAAACAGAGTAGACCCAGATCAGACGGCTTCTATAGGAGCCGTCTGATCAGGGTCTACCTGTTTGCTAATAGAGTTTGATAGATCTTTTTCTTTACTTTCTAAAATGGCTACATTTTTTCATATTTCGTTGTAACTATTTTGTCCATGAATATTAAGTAGGCATCGAAATTTGGAATAAACACAGAATAGGAAAATGTTTGATATACGTAAGGCAGATAAATCAGAGACATTGTGATCGAAAGAGTTGAATTGAAATTAACCCATTTTCTCCCACGATCCCATACATGGGACGTAGGCAAACAGTGTATATTCTGATCAGACGCCGAATAATGCGGCGTCTGATCAGAGTCTAAACTGTTTGCTGATAGGAATTTCAATATAAAACAAAACAAAAATGAAAATTTAGACCAGACATCCCTTAGATATAAGATAGAATTATCCAATATTTAAGCATGGAAGACTGCACTGGGAGCAAATGGGTTAAACCCATCTCATGTGGTAGAAATAATGTCTGCTCAAACTCTGAACGTCTTTACTGATCTCCGAGTCATTCAAGCATTTGGGAGTGTTTGGCCGAGTGTCAAACAGCGTGGATCCTGGTGAGATGACAAATTGCTTGGTGTAGATATAAGTTGTTTGCAAATTCCAGTCAGGTCGCGCTTAGCATGAATGGGACCAACAACAATGTTGCTGAATCGATTTCTCATCCGGTCAAATCTAAACAGGATTTGCACACAAACTGAAGAAGCTTTCAATAGACGAACAAAGCCAAAACCACATCAGCAAGACAGCAAGAATTAAATGAAACTATTGGTAAAAGATTTATTCTTGAAACTGAGTCTAGAACGGTTTATTTTGAAATCCTTCAGATAAAGAGCACGCCCCAAAAAAGAGAAAATGCAGCATGCAGAATAGCATGATTAAAATGCCTTACCAAATGACGAATTGTGGAGTGTAAAAGCAACGACAATTACAACTGTACATTAAAACCGCTCTAAACCGCACGCTAAATTTAGCATAAATATAGGTCTTGGAAACAGGTGACGGTTTAATGCAGGGTGAAAGTCATGCAGAAAGCTCCCCTATTAGCTTTCTGTATGACTTTCACCCTGCATTAAGCGCCCACCTGCCTATAAATATCTAAAGTCTTCTATACTAGAATCCCGGTTTAGAGGGGGTTGACTGTACATTTAAGTTGACATATGTCACAGCTAAAGTGTATTTGTATTTCGGTTCGCAAATTAGATGGGCGCAATATAACAGGGATTAAGTTGCATAAAGCACATATATAGCCAATATCGAATTTGTGAAAATTGTGAAGTATATGTTAATTATACATATACGTATGTGATATATGATTTTCAGAGAAAGAAGAACGGAAATCGATCTTTGTTCTAAATATATTGACGCTGAACAAATTGTATAATCCATTATCATTTTTTTTTAATCTTAGTTTAAATGCAGAATATATGATTTCGTGCATTTTCGATAATCTCTTGCTATACTACGTTTGTATATCTTCCTGCTTCTATTTCTAAACCATGTAATGATAATCGAAATTTTGCTATCGAAATTCTAAATCTATTTGTTTTGATACAACTACGGCCGTTTTCTGATTTGAAATCATGTTTATAAATACAATACGATGTAACCGTCGGGTTTGCATATAAATAACAATACCAGTTACATAGAAGAACATGAAAGGCGCGCATTACATGTCTTGCAACAGCTTAGTTCAAGATGAGCCACCGGTTAACTCTCATCAAGAATCTCCGCCAGGATCCATGTTGGTTAACTGTCAGGATCCATGTTGTTTGGCCGTTAGGATCCATGGTGTTTGGCCGTTAGGATCCATGGTGTTTGACTGTCAGGATCCATGTTGTTTGACCGTCAGGATCCATGTTTTTTTACCGTTAGGATCCATGGTGTTTGACCGTTAGGATCCATGGTGTTTGACCGTTAGGATCCATGGTGTTTGACTGTCAGGATCCATGTTGTTTGACCGTCAGGATCCATGTTGTTTGACCGTTAGGATCCATGGTGTTTGACCGTCAGGATCCATTTTGTTTGACCGTTAGGATCCATGTTGTCTGACCGTCAGGATCCATGTTGTTTGACCGCCAGGGTCCATGGTGTTTGACTGTTAGGATCCATGTTGTTTGACTGTTAGGATCCATGTTGTCTGACAGTTAGGATCCATGTTGTTTGACTGTTAGGATCTATGTTGTTTGACCGTCATGATCCATGTTGTTTGACTGTTAGGATCCATGTTGTTTGACTGTTAGGATCCATGTTGTTTGACTGTCAGGATCCATGTTGTTTGACTGTTAGGATCCATGGTGTTTGACTGTTAGGATCCATGTTGTTTGACTGTTAGGATCCATGTTGCCTGACTCTTGGTCAGACAGTAGTCAGCAGATCAAAGTTTCAGCACATTTTATTCAGCATAAAATGATTACTTTAACTTACAAATGTTCCCTCTTCAGTCTTGCAACACTTGACAGAATTAGTCGGACTACACTTACCATATATATGATTTCACAATTTTGGACCAAACATAACCTGGTGAGTTATTGTTATTTTAGTGAACATTACTAATGTTGGTCCCCATGCAAACATTTATCAAAAGTATCAGTAGAGTGTTGATGAAAACATGTTCTCATGGTTGAACAGACTCAATAAAACCGAGGCTGTATTTTTCGCTTTTCGCATTGCTGCTTTTGCTTTCGAAAGATCTCCTACTTGCAGAACCTTTGTACGCAAACATTTTTCTTCAGCATAAAAATAATTCATTTTTTATAACAAATACTTCTTGCGTTTTACAGCATTATTTCCGCTTTTATGATTTTGTAACATGTGGAAGTATTTTCTTGTGACAATGAAAACTCCCCAAAACAAACAAACAAACAAAAACAACCCCCAAAACAAACAAACAAAACACACAAAAAACAAGCAAACAAAAAAGACCTGGCGAGTATTTGCTTCTGTTTGTCTACATGTATCGAACACATCGGTAAAGTGTAAATGAAAACACGTTCTTGTACTCAATGACGTTCGTGAACATATCAAACGCCAAGATGGGGGAATGCGCAAAAGTAAATATTTACATACTCTCCCTTGTCCGATCAAACGAATCATGCGTAGAAACTTAGTATCAGATGTATGAAGTTGTTTATCTTCGAACAGCAAATCATGAACGTGTTGATTTACCGGTAACACACGTTGAAATTCATGATTTAACAATATCCCTGCTCACATTCATGTTAAGAAATAGTAACATAATGAATATTTATTAGATGATTTATGCAAATGACATATGTACACAGTGTGTTTTTGGTATTGGTAGAAACTTTAAAATCAGAGCTATTATAATTTGATAAGCAAACAGAGCAGACCCTGATCAGACGGAGCCGCCTGATCTGGGTCTACTCTGTTTGCTAGTGCAATGCAAATTCATGAAGCCCCCATACAGATGCATTAACAAGAAAATATGTGGCATGAATCATAATAATATTCGCATGGCATATACAGTTGAACTTCGATAAGTCGAACTTCAACGGACCATACAAATTAGTTCGAGATAGCAGAAGTTCGAGTTATCCGATTTCAAATCTGAACAAATTCTCGAGTTCACAGATTAATACAGGTCTAAAGCAATGCTGAAAGCTCCTGTAGGGGCTTTCGGCATTACTTTAGACATGTATTAAACTGCAACATGTGTTTCTAGATATCTGTAGCGATGCAGTTTAGAGCAATTCTGTATTGTAAGTTTTGGAAGGGCTAAACTTTTTGTTCGAGTTATCCCAAAGTTCGAGTTATCCGAGTTCGAGATATTGAAGTTCAACTGTACATGTACATGTTATGTCACGTGTTTTGTATTTTTGCTGACTTTTGGCATGGCTTTGCTATATTTGACTAATATCTCACAGTAAATGGCCAAAGGCTTTGTATCTGCAGAGTTGCTAATAAAACATTGAATTCTCCCTAGTTTACCAATTTTATAATTACCAGCCAGCATTGAATAATGCCTTTGGCTAATTACAAAACAACTTACCAAATATGGTGAAGACATACAGTTCCATATAGTTTAACATTCGAATTCAACCTAAAAATGGCAAAACACAGTGTATATGATACACCATCCTTACGTTTAGTATTAGTGATTTATGGGGCTATTAGCATTTCAAGGTGTTGTTTACGTAATTTGAAAATTTATCCAGCAGTCAGCACATTACATTAGACAATGCAGAAAGAAAATACGAACAACATGAAAAAATGAAATTTGCAGCAGTAGATAAATTTGTCAGACGACAATACGTGACACCAAACCCCAACAAATCAATGTGGGTTTTTTTTCTCCACTTTTCATTGATCAGACAGGTGATCATGGGGTCCCTTTTGGTCATTGATTATTTATGTTTTTTGTATACTTTCATTGATTTGGTAGACAAGCATGTGGCTCCTACGTACCTGTTTAATGATGTACCATTATTAATTTTATCGATATATATTTACTAAATATATTTTGTTTTAAATATATTATATGCATTGAATATACCCTGTTTTGTAAATGTAATGTATCCATTTGAAGCGCTTTTGAATGCACATATCCTGTGTGAAAAGAGCTCTTTATCAATGTGGTATAATAATAATAATTACATTATGGACAGTCATGACGAAAGTGATTCTATCAAGGATACTTTGCATCCATTTCATATCGCCTAATATTTAGCTTATGCAATAAACTGTCGTCTACAGAATGTTCCACTTCATTCCAACTCTCAGAGCCTTCCATTTTCACTTCCAAAACACGATGTAAGTGCCAAACAGTTTCGATTCTGATTAATGTCAAACAGTTTCGATCCTGATGAGTGTCAAACAGTTTCGATCCTGATGAGAAGCAAAACTAGTCGGTGTTTGTGTTGTATGTTTCAAAACTACAGTAAAACCTCTCTTAACCGGACGTTAAATTTAATACTCGTATAAATATTTGTCTTGGAGACAGGTGGCAGCTTTATGCAGGGTGAAAGTCATACAGAAAGCTCTTCTAGGAGAATTCCGGTTTGGAGAGAATTTTACTGTTTCGGCAAAGATATACCCGCAGGGCAAGGGTCCCAGATAAGATGCGAATCACTTTCCAGAACAGCCCTTTTTGTCTCTACCAAATCCTATGTTGTGACGTTTGTTTAGAATCGTCCCTTCGAAACGGCCCTAAACAGTGATCGCAACACAGGTGACAGGTGTTCGAGGCGGTTCTACACACTGGTCACAACATAGGGCTTGGTCTTCGTGGCGGTTCTTAATAGTGATCACAACATAGGGTTTGGTGTTCGTGACGATTCTACAGTGGTCACAATATAGGGCTTGGTCTTCGTGACAATTCTACAGTGGTCACAACATAGGGTTTGATGTTTGAGACAATTCTAAATAGTGGTCACAACATAGGGTTTGGACTTCGTGACAATTCTGCAGTGGTCACAACATAGGGTTTGATGTTTGAGACGATTCTTAACAGTGGTCACAACATAGGGTTTGGTGCTCGAGACGATTTTAAACAGTGGTCACAACATAACGGTTTGGTGGAGAAATGACGGTTTTTGGTTGTTTTTTTTTATTACGCACCATCATATTGTTCTGCCGCAGAGTGCACAATGATAACATTCAATAACAATTTCGTCTTCCATTTACATGTATTGTGTTTTCCTTGATTTTCAAAACACTCGTGTATTCATAATGGCGTAGAGTAAAACCTCTCTATAACGGCCACTAAATTGTGTTAATTATTTGGTATTTAGGGCAGGTGGCCGCTTAAAGCAAGGTGAAAGTAAAACAGGAGCGTTCGTTTTTACTTTCACATTGCTTTAAGCAGCCACCTGCCTTTAACATAAAATACTTGATGTTATTTAGTGGCCGTTATAGAGAGGTTTTACTGTATATCATGATAGGATATGGGTGTTTTGCATCGCGTACACCGGGTCCAACTTTTCTACAAACGCTTGCATAGAATGGTATCGGATCTTTCTACACATACGCAAGGCATCGAAATTTGTTCGATGAATTAGAAGAAGAGACACTATAGATAAATTTGTACAGTTTGTTATGGGTAAGTTAATAAAATGGTATGTTTCACTAGAGAAAATAGTTTTAGAAGAGATTTATAGGGTATTACTAAATGTATTACAGAATCAAATCACAAGTACAGTTTGTTTTTCTTTTATTTACAAAACTAATGGTGAGCATGTGAGCATATGTCAGTAATCTGCTATTGAAGAGAAACTATCACTATACAATAAAGCATAGAAAGCATTTCAATAGCAGAGCCAATTTAACCATTCCTCGGTTCTGCGTTTATTCCAAATTTCAATACCTACTGAATATTCAAGGACAAATAGTTATGACAGGTGGAATATAGAAGCCATTTCAGAAAATAAAGAATCATAACTATCAAATTCCATTAGCAAACATAGCAGATCCTGGTCAGACGGCTCCTGTAGGAGCCGTCTGATCTGGGTCTACTCTGTTTGCAAATGAGTGAACTGGCGTTTATATGAAGGAAAGGGTTAAATGATAAACATTGAAACCCGATTGTTAACGGTTAAGCAGTGACGTCACTTTGTTCGGATAATTAACCCTTATCCAACTTATGTCTGCTCAAATTGAACCTAGTACAATTTTGACTACTTCCGAAGTGATCAAGTTTTTGAGAAACTATTGGACTGTGTAGTGTCAAACAGTTTGGATCCTGACAAGAGTTTCTCGGCGTTTCATCTGGACCCAAGCTATTTACAAAATACCAACTCAGTCACGGATTTCAATCGGGATTTTTTCCCACTTTCGTGTTTCTGTGGACTTGCGTATTTCGGGCGTACCATGTCATAGCATCTATTCACCAGTTGAAGAGCGGTGTTAATACATTTCAATCATTAAGTGACCCCGTCATTAACCCTCTCCACGCCATCCGCGACCGGACTCGCATTTACAAACAGCTTGGATCCAGATGAGACGCCAAGTAACTAGGCGCCTCATCAGGATCCAAGCTGTTTGACATTCGGTCAATAATTTTTCAAAAGCCTGGTCGATTCGGAAATAGTCAAAACTGCTCCAAATTCCAATTTTAGAAGAAGTGAGTTTTTAGACAGAGGGATGGGGGTTAAATGTTGTCGAAGCTTTTCTAATTTACTGTACACATTCCTTTGTGTGGTGATTTATAGCACCTTTTTATCAGGTTTGTTATCGTAGACGAAAGGTGTGTGACAGAGATCAAACATCCCATGGGCTAATAAAATTCCCCTGTATTGAATAGGCATTCACATTGACCTTGAAATACGTAGTTTTCTTATATATCTTTGCACGCTAAGTTACTGTAATCTGTAAAATGTGTCGTTTGCTACATTTGTAAATTCGAGAAAATGTCTCTATGCATTTGATCAAAGATTCAAATCGTTTTCATATTAGCGTCTCACCTGGATCCATATTGTATGCATAGGTACTGTCAGTAATTAAGACGTGCAAATACAGTAGAGCCTGTCTTAACCTCATAGGCTATTTTTAGATACAACCTCCTTGAATTAATTTCCCGAAAAGGAGCATTAATTAGAGAAAAGGAAACTTTTAGAATTCTGCAGTTTGAAACCATTGTGATAAATAGAGCATTTGGTTTCACAAAGTGACTTTTACAGAGTCGTCAAAAGTCGTCAATATGAGGGAATGGGTTAAGCGACCTCATATTGATTGGATACAGGAAATAAATAAATAATACCAGGAATCTTAAAAAGCAGGTGGTTGCTTAATGCATGGCAAAAGTATTACAGAAAGCTCCTATATGAGCTTTCTGAATTACTTTTGACCTGCATCAAGCTACCATCTGGCTTACATACACTTAATTATACCCCGTTTTAATGGTCGCTTAACAATTTCCCTAATATTGACGACTTTTGACGACTCTATAAAAAATTCTAAAAGTTTCTTTTTCTCTAATTAATGCTCCTTTTCGGTAGATTTATTCAAAGAGGTTGTATCTAAAAATGGCCTATGAGGTAATGGGTTAATACATGTTCCACTGTAGTCAAATGCGTGCATTAAACGAGATACCGACGATGTGGATGTAACCACGAATAATAGTCTTATCAATTTGAATTTAACCCTTTGCTTTATGAATATTCATGTAGACATACTGACTTTATGAGTATTTAATAAAGGTACATGTATATCTATAACTTAGCATCAAACGTTAAACACATATTCATATCATTAAGATAAAGTTTACGGCCTGTTTTACCATTGTATATATATATGTATTCAGCTACACATTACCGATATCCGAATTCTATTACATCCTCTAGTAGAAAACCGCCGACTTTTTTGCTGCTTCCGTTGGGTCAGCTGTGTTCGAATTTGCCTCGGCCCCAGTGACGCTAACACCGACCGTCGCCAACGGCGCTCTGTTTATGTCTTGTAATATACAGTGAAACCCCTCTAAACCAGACATTAAATCTAGTATAAATGTCGGTAAATGGTGTTATTGTATTATAATGTCTGTGCATTCACATTTTCTGATGTAGTGGCAGTGTCTAAGCATAATACCTACGGTATTGGCGAACATTTTGCTAGCAATGTTTATCGTCTAGATCTGCAATCGAAAATAATGCTACTTAGTTCACCATTTCGCTGTCACGTATTGTCGTCTGCAAATGTTGTCTGCTTCAATGTTCAATGGTGAAGTTTCTTCTGATTTTCGTTTCAGAATCATAATCATATTACCAAACATTTAGGATCCTGATGAGACGTCGCTTTAACTCTTTTGGCGCCAATGTCGCCTGTTAGCACCATTGAAAACAGTGCAGTCCCAGGTCAGCCGCATCTGACCTGGGACTTCACTGTTTTCTGTATTATTTTAGTCCAGGCATACAGGTTTATAAAAACAAATGTTTTACTAATATGCCTTTATTATTTAGTTTAGAATTATATTTAATATGACATTATAATTGCAGACGACACTTTTAAATTTGGCGCCAAAAGAGTAATTACAGCTTCACCACCGGCAGTGAATGACATAGAGAAGACGTAAATCAGGCAGCTCCTGCAGGATCTGTCTGATCAGGGTCTGTCGGTTTGTCATGGCAAGACATTTTCTTTTGGCATCTCTTAAGATAAGAAATTCATTAATAATTGATAGTCATGATGGGTGGTATATTACATACATATTCGTTTAAGTAAATGGTTAATTAATAGGTTTAAGGGTTAAGAGCGAAAATAAAGTACAATAAAACCTCTAGAATGCGACAACTCAAATACCCTTGTCGGTATCACACGTGATAATTCAATTCAGGACTAAAGAACTTCAAAACAATCCGAAAAATATTTTTCGTTTGTCCTTACTTTTTCTACATTTTTACGATTCCATTTCTACTCTATCTTCGTTAGAGAATGTACTGTACCATTGTAAAGTTCAGGTCTAAGGTTTTATTTGGTTGGCTTTCTTAACCAGGCCTTAAGCTGTAATATGAAATTTAACCCTGATCCTGCTATATATGGAAAATGATTTCTGCTTAAACTCTGATCTGTTGCAAATTTTACTTACACCCGAGACTCAAGTTTTTTTTAGAAAATTACGTCCGAGCGTCAAATGGCGTGGATCCTGATCAGGGTCCATGCTTATAAAACTGTTAGTTGAGTCTGTGTTCGTTCTCAAGTTTTTGATTGGTCAGATTTGAGCCTTTGGCTCAAATCTGACTAATCAAAAGCTTGAGAACTAAAATCTGACCAATCAAAATCTTGAGAACGAACTCAGATTCAACTAAAAAGCTTTATAAGCATGGACCCTGACGTCGAGTTACTCGGCATTTGTTTATAAATGCGTCTCAGATCGTACTTAGCATGTTAAAGTTATTATGGACCTGTTACCCTGTGGCACCGTTACATACATGTATACGTATTGATATGGAGCTTTCATTTGAGTAGTACTATTTTGATTCCTAATTGCTTAACTGGGTTACTTTAATCATGCAAACTTGATAACTTCGTTTATTTATGTCGTCATAATGTCTAGTTGCAGCGTTTTGCGTGCTGAGAAGTCGGAAATGAAAAATGAAATACATTTAATTGTTGTATTAACTTGTGTTCAAAGACAATATGGATCAGTTGATGTACAATGGTCATGAAAAGTATGCACATAAAGCAAAATACATTGTATAGGTTGACTGTTCACGTGCGTGAATATGAGATACTATTAGTGAGTATGCGTGTCCTTGGGACCTTTCTCTGAGTATCATTTTTTAAAATCGGAATATTCATGTTTTCATGTCGTGGCTCGTGTTGAATGAAATGTTTTCATTGCATTGTTATTGCTATCTGTTTGTGATCATTTGTAAAATTCATATACATGTATGTATAAATGTCAAAATATGAGCGATAAAATATGTTTCAATTAAAGATAATTGCAGTTGCAATAGAGAATCAGACATCTACACATAAGCCAACAGAGCAGACCCAGCTCAGACAGTTCCGATAGGAGCTGTCTGATCTGGATCTACTATGTTTGCAAAGGAGAAAAAGGGCGGCATGATCAGTTTAAGGGTTAATGCTAATACATTTCCTATTTTAGTTACAGTCATCATGATTGCCAAATATACATGTATATTTTGATTTCAGTTTTGGCTGCCATGTATGTGTTGATATTGGATAGTGTAGCGTTACATGAAGTTTATCATCGCAAGTATAACATATCTAAATAAAATTCTTTTGAATTTCATACTTTGTTAAAGCAAAATGTGTGTATGAATAGAATATGTATTTGAATATTATAACAAGAATGCCTGCATCTACAACTACTTCAATAAACGGGTGTTTTGTATATGCACATGTATACACTTGTTTTATCCACAGTTCATATAAGCTAGTAGAGCGTGTCCTAAGCGGCCATTCATTTATTGAACTTAGGAGTCTTAAAATCAGGTATATGCTTATTGCAGGGCAAAAGTAATACAGAAAGTCTCTGTGAGCTTTCTTCATTACCTTTGACCTGTATTAAGCTACCACCGGTCTTACAGACCCATAATTAGACCTGTTTTTGATGAACGCTTAAGACAGGTTCTACAGTAAAGTCTCTCTTATACGACCACTCAATAGATCATACATGTAGCTTAGTATAGGACAAATGGTATTGAGAAAGTTGTCTGTATTATTTCTGCCCTACATTAAACTGCCATCTGCTGCTACAGTATAAAACTTGCTATTATTTTGTGTCAAGCATTTGTAGGAGACATAGTGTCTTTTTCATCATGTTTTCAGAAAGTTTTAAAAGTGTGACTGTGGCTTATAGATATGTACTTAATATATGCACGTCCGAAGCTGATGGGTCACGTTCCAGTGTTTTGGGTTCATGTGCACTCTCCTTGGTTTATATCAGTTCTGTAATAATTGTAATTGTCAATCAGGTGTCCTCCGCTTTGAGTAAAATGCGATATTTATAGCGGCATTTCTGTAATTTTGAAACTGATTTTGATTACCAAAGGGAAATTCTAGTCCAATTATACATTTCCCATCCATATACATAATTTCAAAATTACCCTGACCAATGATGACTAGGGTTAATTAACCTTCTGTTCATCTTGCTGTGGGCAGATCCGTAATTACCTTTGGAAACAGTTTAGATCCAGATCAGACGCCAAGTAAATATGTGTATCATCAGGATCCATGCTGTTTGTCACTCGCTCAATAGTTTCTCTAAAGCTTGGTCGAGTCGGAAGTAGTCCCAATTGCACCAGATCAATATTTGAGCAGACATTATTTTTTCACATCGGGATAAGGGTTAATTGACGATGAGAACGCGATACTGGTGTAGACAAGTTAACTTGAAAAAAGTAAATGCGTTGGTTTCGAATTCTTTTTGTGAGATTATTGTTATCAACTTATGGACAAATTAACTTAATCAGATAAACTTGTATCCATTTCCTGGTAGAGATGTCTGTTCACGCCTTTGCAAATAGAGTAGATCCAGCGGCTCTTGTAGGAACTGTCTTATCAGGTTCAGATAATCCCCCTAAGACCAAGATCAGGAGTGTATTCATTTGGCTAGTCTGCGTTTGTCTGAAACTGTCATTCAAAATCCTCTCGCATTTTGTACCCTTTCACACTTTATGGACTCTAATAAAAACTGTGAAGGACAATTCCACTCTGAAATTTCAGCGTTGAAGGGTTAATACTCGACCCATGCCGGTATGTTGGGGTGGGGTGGTGGGAGGGGGGCAGTGTTTTACAAACACAAAGATACCGTGTCTGAGAGTTCATAGAAAAATGTTTTGGGGTTTTTTACGGTACAGCATATGTTGATTTTTTTTATCTGTATCAGTGAAAGTCTCACTAATGCAGAATAGGAGTCTGTAAAAGCAATTGGTTGCTTAAAGCAGTGCACAAGTAATGCAGAAAGCTCCTATGAGAGCTTTCTTCATAACCTTTGTCCTGCAAGAAGCTATCACTTGTTACATCCAGAATTATACATATTTTCAGTGGCCGTATTAGCGAGGCGTTTCTGTACACATGTAGAAATTCTGAAACATACGCTAATGGCTAAACTTGAGTCTGATCTTCATACAAAGTAGTGTTTAGGACAGCAGCCATCTCTTAATAGCATCACATGACCTTCCGGTCGGTATAAACTACGTGCATAGACCTACCGAATATTCAAAAACAGATTTTTTAACGGAACATGAGTATCCGCTTGACAAAAAAATCAGATTGAATGTTTAACCCTTTATGCCATCATTCATATTAACTCATTTTCTCCTAGGCTATTTTTATATCAAACCTTTTTGAATTAATCTACCGAAAAGGAGCATTAACTAGAGAAAAGGAATTTTTAGAATTTGTGATAAATAGAGCATTTGCTCCTATAGGAGCAAATGCTCTATTTATCACAATGGTTTCACAATGTGAATTTTATAGAGGCGCAAAAATGCGTCACTAGGGGGCAATGTGTTAATAATTTGAATGCAGTATAACGCCATTACACCGTAATATAATTATATTCTAATACCCTCTACACCGTAATTCTAATAAAAGTTGTTTTACTCGGTTAATCTCGGATCCTGATATATATTTCTGTAACTTTGCTCATATGTTATTTTGTCTCCCTTAAGAGTTCTAACTGCATAAATAATGTTAAAACCCTTTCACCGCCATAGGTAAATCTGTGATAAACTTTGCAAGCAGTGTAGAACCAGATGAGACGACAAGTAACTAAGCGTCTCATCAGGACCCAAACTAGTTGATACTCTGTTAATATTTGTGTTAATAATGGACGAAAACTCTACATCGAATCCATAGCAGACGATTACCATAGCAGACAAATTTTTGTTCCGCTGCGAGAGGGGAATCTTATGACGCATGGCTAATTATCTTTTCATCTTTAGGTCTAATCTTGGTGTCTGTTTATTAACAGTTTGTGCGTTAAGTAATTGTTGTCTGCAGCAATTGGCACCTGCTACAATTCTCAAAATTATTAGTGTTTCTTCCATTTCTCCTCAAAATGATCTTAGGGTGTCAAACAGCTGGATTCTGATGAGACGCCGAGTTATTTGATGTCTCGTCAGGATCCAGTGTGTCTGCATTGGTAATAACTAATTCACCGCTACCGCGCAAAGATTTGAAAATTATAAATTGTTATCTGATCTAAACTCACCATTCACACGAAACATTAGGGCTGACACTGGAATGTACTTTACTTTGTTTACTAATGAAATAAAATTAATATAGATCTGGTTCTACAGTTTCTGTCTTGATCCAAAAACGCGTGTGTTACCCATTCCACTATAGAATTTAATCTAATTAACCCATTACCTCATAGGCTATTTTTTTTTAGACCCATCCTCTTTGAATAAATCTACCAAAAATGAGCTTTAACTAGAGAAAAGGAATATTTTAGAATGTTGTAGTTTGAAACCATTGTGATAAATAGAGCATTTGCTCCTATAGGAGCAAATGCTCTATTTATCACAATGGTTTCACAAAGTGACTTTTACAGAGTCGTCAAAAGCCGTCAATATGAGGGAATGGGTTAATATTCACGATTACTTTATGAAGTGAATGGTTAATACGTTGACTACAGTAGAACCTGTCCTAAGCGGTCATTCATTTATTGAACACATTCCCTCATAGGCTATTTTTAGATTCAACCTCTTTGAATAAATCTACCGAAAAGGAGCATTAACTAGAGAAAAAAATGTTAAAATTGTCTAGTTTTGAAACCATTGTGATAAATAGAGCATTTGCTCCATAGGAGCAAATGTTCTATTTATCACAGTGGTTTCATAAAGTGACTTTTACAGAGGCGTAGAAAGGCGTATTCATGGAGGAAAGGATTAAGGAGCTTTCTGCATTAATTTTGACCTGCTTTTAATCACCATCTGCCTTACAGGCACATAAATTGGCCACGTTTTGATGGCCGCTTATGACAGGTTCTACTGTACTACTGCCCACAGGCAGAGGTATTGAATTGACGTTGTGAATGCATGATTGACATGTCAATCACAAAGCGTAATGTAAGTTTGCCTTGCGCGAATCTAGGATCGCGCAAAGCAATTCTAGAACGGCCGGGCATTATTGGAATTCCTAAAGATGTTCTGGAAATGTTCATTCTCAAACAATGCTCAGAACATACATACATGTTGAAAATCATACTGGTTCCTGCCGAATTAAAAAAAATATATATATCTAGAGCGATTTTGAAAAGGCCATCTGATTTACTAAAAAGTAAACATTGCGATAAAATCTATGAATATGTGTCTAATACTGAAAATCAAATTAGTTTGGCTTTTTTACATCTGGTCCATTTATTGAGTTAAATCAGTAGAACTAGTCACAATTAAATGCACCAGTGACTCCACTTTCAGTAAACTGGTATATAATTGAAGTAAATCGGACATATATTTCAAAGTCGCACTGTTTGATTTTTTCAGTTGAAGAACATTTTCCTATGGCATGGCTAATCTAAATATGCGCGGTTGATGTTCACGAATTCATTTAGATCAACTGATTTTGATCTTTGAGAAATTTTACATTGAGAAATGTACCCGTAGAGAATGCAAATTTGGAATCGATAAATTCTAAAGATTATAAATTTATAAAACTTGTATCTAATGGATCACTTCCATTTATGATTTAAGCCTGATTTACACTAATGCATAGTTATGGATCTGTTAACTCTTCGTTTGCTATTCACGTCAATATACCTACCTGTAAATAGTGAAGACCCAGATGTGCAGGAGCTGTCTCATCTTGGTCTGCACTATTTACAAGTTGATTGTGCAACCAGTGCACTCCACAGCAGTGATTGCACAGCGAAATACTTGTGCACAGTGAAGATATGTGTAATTATACAACAAGGCATGGGTAAAGAAGGAGAAATGTATTTTAAAATTCATCAAGAGAAGGGTTAATGCTCGGCGAACCTAGTCACGGGGGTATTTAAAAAGTATTATATATGTGAGTAATAACCTTATAAATGCACTAACCATTCAGCCCTGATGACGCAGTTATAATTACATTTGCAAACAGTTTAGATCCAGATGAGACCCCGAGTAGCTTTTTGAGTGACACTCTGATTATATAATTATATTTTAATACAGAAACTGGAGAGAGAGAGAGAGAGAGAGAGAGAGAGAGAGAGAGAGAGAGAGAGAGAGAGAGAGAGAGAGAGAGAGAGAGAGAGAGAGAATTCCTTTAGTCACTATAGGCAGGTTCTACTGTGCGAGCGAAAATAATAATGAGCTTAAAGGCATTTCAAAGCTCCTTATATAAGTGACCCCCCTATATACACAGTATCCAGCTGTGCTCCTGCAGTGTCCAGTCAGGGTCCATAGCCATAAGAGATAAAGTTATGCAATTATACATTGATCCTCTGTGATGGTAGCTCGCCTTATCAGTTTGTGTATCAGATGCTTGACAGTCAACTCCCCAAATGCACAGCATGAGGTTAATGGGTCAACATTCCTTTCGAAATGCCTTTAAATCGGAATCAACTAAGGTGCGAATGAATGAAGTTATTTTGGTTAGTTTTCGTCTAGAAAGGTACGTACGCTCCCTAAACTTCCGCTCCTAGATTTATTCTGCCTTTAGGTTGCGATTCGTAGTTTAAACTTTCTTACTTTCGCTTGTAGATCTCCTCTGAACATTATGACCCGGGTTTGCATCTGTCGTTATTCGCACAATATAATTTGCGTCAAAGTGTATTTCATACACATTCCTCAACTCCTTGTCAGACTGTATGATTCAAATTTTCGTCGGCAAAAGAGAGTGAAGAAAATATATGTAGTCAATCGTTCGGATTTGTTTTTCTTGAAATTTGCGATCTGTGGATTTTTTCGGGCCAGTGAAGTCCAGTTTCCAGGCGTATTAACTTCAATAGATCACTTTTGCTACTTTTGGAACGAAGTATATGTTTATTCTACTAATACGTCAGTTTTTTCTACAATGCTATCTAGAGTTACCTAACGGACAATCTTAGAGATATAAATGCTTTAAACATGTAAAAGGAGGCATAATCTTTTACTTCATAAATAACTGGTTCCATTAAATGTTGCAGTTAAACTCTTTACCTCATGAATATTTATATCAGAATTCATAACTTCTTTAATATCAATTAAAACATATCTTTTTTCTGGCATATGAACACATGGATATTTGGCAATGGCAGTCCAAAACTGTTGAGTCAGATCTATATTATTTCATTAGTAAACTAAGCAGATCCTGATCAGACGTCTTCTACAAGGATCGACTGGTCAGACTAGGTCTACAAGGTCAGCATAGGTCTACAAGGTCAGCATAGGTCTATTCTGTTTTCAAAGGCGTGAAAATGCATCTAGTGGTGTATGATGGTCTAGTGGTAACGCGCTTGACTGCCAATCCGGAGGTCCGAGGTTCAAATCCCGGCCCCTCCCAGAGGGTACCTGTGAGGGTCACTAGCCGGTACTGCGGCTGCATGATTGCGCCTTATGTTAGCAGCGGAGTACCTGCTGCAGTGCTCAATATAGCGGTACCCTAATATAGTGTAGGTGAATGACTCATGACCAGGGGAGTAAATGTACAGTCGGCTGAGCGGTCCTTCGGACTGAAAGTAGATTATATATATAATTAGGCACTTTACTTTCTCTTTTTATCTCGTTAAGACACCAGCAAGAGTTTATTTTTAAGATATGCAACCAGTTTTCAGCAAAATATTCGAGATTTTACATGTAACCGGGTGTTCTTATAAAGAAACATACCCGCTCAGACCCGGGATCGAACCCGGGTCGCCAGGTTCATAGTCATGCACTCTACCACGTCGCCATAAAAGCGCGCTTGTGCAGCAAGGCCGTACAAGTGATGATAAACCTACACACTGTGACATACACATTAGAAACTTTGAATGATCGCTAAGTAGTAAGCTAGTTATGTGAAACATTAACAAGGACCTTTTCGCGAACATTACTAAATCATGGTTAAGTTAGGCAGATTAAGGCACCATAAGTTAGTCGAAACGCATGGAGGACGTATATCGATACGTGATAAAGAACGGCAACTCTGCGAGGAGCTCGATAACAAAGTTACATATACACCGTCACAGAATAAACCAATCAAAACAAAGAGAGGCATTTTTGAAGAGTTCAACTTAATGGCGGAAGAGGAAATTATTTAAATGTGATGCCAGATTAAACAAGCGTATTATCTATTTAATCTGTCATTTCTGTTACAGAAATGAAGCATATAAGCCAAATAGACAATGTAGAAAATCTGAGAGCACTGGTTCGTCATGAACTTAGGGAACTTGGTATAAAAGTTCCGAAGTTGAAAAAGTCAAAACGTGGGACAAACAAAGCACAGGTTTGTTTTTCAATGATGGATGGTCTGTCAGACACCCAATTATTATGATACATAGTTTTCCACATGGTACGATATGCTGCTTATATTGAAACATGTGCATGTTAATCATCATGCGATGGCCACGCCCCAAACAATTGACATATTGAGGATTGTGTGACGTTGCCAATCGAAAAGACAGAAAAACGAACAAATAAACGTGAATGCGGAAATCAATGCTTAAACTATGTACATGCTTGATTATTAATTCAGCTGCAGAATATTGGTAGACACAGGGACAAGAGTTGAATTTTTCCACAAAGTCTGTGTTCTAGCCCTGAAAATTTGGGACCCCCCCCCCCCCTTAGCCAGGGGTGAGAATTTCCGTGGGTTTTGTTTCACTCAGGGCCGTTTTTGAGATTGATATAAATCCGCTGACAGGGTTTTCCTGACCCCCTTTTTCTATTGAAAAGGTCCTTAATTTTTACAAATGAGTCTCAAAATTAAGAGGGTCTGGTCTTTACTTTATAGAGAGGGGGTCAAGGGGACCCTCGAATTGATCTTTTTGAAGGGGTCAAGGGAATACTCTGCGGTGAGAAATTTCAGGGGGGGGGGGGGGGGGGGGGTTGTGTGTGTTATGGCGATTCATTCAGGAAATTATTATTCGCCAATATATTCTTTCACTATTCCAAATAAATCTGCGTAAGTAACGGCGTGCACCTTTTCATGCCAGTAATACACGAAAGCCGAGTTAAGCATTATGCAAAGATAGATAGTAACGTTTATCACGTTAACGACGAGATTTCGGTTCAGCTAATCGAATAATGAGACTCTTGCCCTACAGCCCATCAAAACGCTCGTATTATGCAGTGTTCGTTAAACCTTCCAATATGGTGTCTGTGATATGAAATTCTGTATCTGTACTGTCAATTAATCTGAATTTAAGACAAAAATGAGGAGCATAGGCAGAGATTACGATAACGGTGTGAAAAATAAGTTCTACCCAGTACCCAAGATGGCTAGAGAAAGAAATTATGTTGACATTTGGTAAAGAAACAAGAAAAGTGATAATTGGCAACGATTTCGTGAAACTGAAAGTAAACCTTCTCGGACAACTTGAGTCCTTGTGTAATACTGTAAACTTCGTTCCAAACAAATGAATTATGGAAACGGTTAACCGCGACTGCGTAGCATTCAAGAACCATCTGAAAAGCATTTAGCATGTCCAGTTATTGAAACAGCGGATTTCCAGTCACAGGTAAAAACCTGTAATGTCAAGTATTGACCAGAAAGTTGTGTCTGCCAATAGCTATTCATAGGTAATGTTAAAGGAACTGGTCAAGATGTATCGATTCAGAAAAGTTATATTTTGTTATTATAAGCCAGTTTAATGAATAAGAAGATGGTTTATTGACATAAAAAGGAATTGAGAATCAGAGTTTGAATGTGAACTTTGACTAGAAATTGTTACTGTAATGTGTATAAAAAGGTGAACTTTGTCTAGATAGAAAGTTAACTAATGTTAACTGTTATATTACCATGCCAACTTTAAATCAAATTTTGTATCTTTATCTGTGATCACCGAGTTCCATTTTATTTCATTTTTAAAACGTGTGTTTTAATCATTATTGCTTGTGTTTGAAATGAAATTAATTTGGCAATGTTGAATGGATTCAATAATAAACTGAATGTAAATTGTATGGACATGTTCTACAACTGATTTGTTTGAAATACAGCTCATCATGTATGACATACAACTCAAGTATTATACTTGTAAAAAACACATGAATGACAGACCCAAGTGAAAATACAGAAGGCTCCTGAAGTGCTCAGGAGAGCTATATTTCATTTTGCGTAGGGGACTTTGCCCCCCCTGAACTCCCACATGGGCGCTGCCCATATCCAGCAAGGGGCCTAGATGGCCCCCTTGACCCTGCCAATTTTCCTCTTTTTTTTCACAAACAGCCATTCTCATCCCTGGCGCCTCTCCCTGACCTCTGCAATCTGGGGGGACATTTTGTAGAATAGGGGGAGACGGGACGATCAAAATATAAAAGTGTATGCTTAACTTAGACTCCTGAATACAGTTGTTGTCAGTTGTAGAATGCTATTAATCTAGTACATTTTTTTTATACACTTTCAGCAGAAATACAGAGCTCACATTATTTTCTCATTCTCAGTTTCATATTGGATTCAATACAACTTTTGCATTGCATCTTACCGTCATAGAATTTTAGCAATTGAAATTGAGACAACCATTCTTTTTTAAATGTTCGGCCTTTCACTTTACTGTTGTTTTTTTCATTTACAATAATTATATGCTCTCTCCCCAGTACTCTTGTAATTCCTCGATCTGCAAGTTTTACTTTAAGTTTGGGTTACATTATGCGTTTTCAGTACAACAGTGTTTACCCATAGAGACCATAAGTCACTCTTGCGTAATTGTGTCTTCGCAGGTTTGAATTTATACAACTGGTTATCAATTTGTAGGTTTTAAAACTGCACTGCAGCCATCAAACCGCTTTCGTTGATACATGATGTGCTAGAAAATCAGCTTTCATCTCTGTAATATATTTTGTTGATTTGTAATTAGTGAGCGATGTGGGTAGTATGTGGAATTTATTTCAAAAAAATATCTTTGAATCATTTTAAATGGGCAATATTTTATCTAAACATTGTGACTACATTGATATGAAATTCTAAGAAAATTTATATCTTTAATTCTACTACAAACTTCTTAATTTTTTTTCAGGAATGTGCCAAGTCAACCCTGTTTGGAAGCTACCTTGCTCATGCCCATTGTGTCCATATTCAGGACTGTGGCTATGTAGCTAAGTAAGATTTGTAACTTAGATCACTTGAAACATGTTACTTGTACCACTATTGCATATAATACATTTTTAAACCTTTGCTTTCAAGATATAAACAGCATTGCAAACAGTAGGAACTGTCTGGTCTGTTTGCTATAAATGAAATTATATATTATAGGTATATCTGTTCTATAGCTTATACCGCACCAGTGTAATTTGAAAAAACAAAAACAAAAAAACTGTTCATGATTGACACGAACTATAGTGAAAGCTCAGTAAATAAATACGGTACTCATGATGCCATTATGCTAAATTGGTGTTACTGGTAGCTTTTTAAATTCGTGCAACCTGGATTATGTCTTACATGAATATTCAGCAGGTAAATGGTTAATGGGTTTCTAAAATTATTTTGAGCAGGATGAATAAACTTGCCGTCGTTACCGATTGCATCAAGTAAAAAGCCAAATTTTTAATATTTTGATTTTCATTGTTAACTGATTGAAAGAAATGCCTTTGGACGCTTTCTCAAATAGAGTACATGTACTCCTAGATCAGACTACTCTTATAGGTCTAATCAGAGTCTACTCTCTTTACTTATGAACTTATATAGATCTGATTAGAACTACAGTTCCTGCTATGGCCATATATCTTATGTTCATATCATTGTATACTAGTATAACAATTCAGCTAAGAAATATTCATGATGTCATTATTTCTAAGTTAGATGAGTATTCATGAAGATTATTTAACCAGTTTCTTTATGAATAATATTCATGTAAAACATAATACCATCAGGAATATTAATTGGATTAATTTTATAGTGGCATATGCATGTATAGGAAAACAGTTCATTCGTGTAACTCTAACAAGTCTTCTTCAGTATTTTTAGCTGGTCTGTTTTGAAGAAACGTCGAGCTATAATAGTGTTGTGATCATTGGGTTGTATGTGTTGGTGTAGTTGTTGGCGTCTTCGTTGGCATGCAAAAACTTTATGTAGCTGATTACTCAAAATGTATAAGAGGTATCAACATGAAACTTCATAGGTGGGTAGATCTTATTGAGGAGAAGGCCCCTACATAAGAACCATAAGTCTTGATTTCAAAACTTTGGCGTTATGGCCTTTATTTTTTTCAGTGGACAAGCACCAAAAAAAGATGAGCGTTGGCACCGCACGCGGCTCTTGTTGAAATTTCAGAGTTTTACCCTTGTGCATATAGACACAGGAATTTTTGGCCTTGGTGGAAACCATTGAATCGGATCTGTAATAATCCATAAGCAAACAGAGCAGACCCTGACAGGGTTTCCTCTGGGTATATTTTTGTCTGCGCCACCACTTTTGTCAAATCAGAAAAAATCTCCAAAGAAGACATAAAATTTCAGAGTCAATTGTTTTGACTACATTTTTAAACTCTTTCAAGTGTATGGTGGTCCATGCTTTTCGAAAGGAAACAGAAACAAAATTATAGCCTTTAAACACTTTAGACACTGTGGAAAATTCTCAGTGCCAATCACTTACGCCATATAAAAAAACTTGTGCCATATTAAAATTTCTTTTGCAAATGGCACCAATTGAGAAACCCAGAGGGAACCCTGTCTGATCTACCCTTTTTGCAAAAGCGTGGAAGGCATTGTTTTGAGATAAAGGATTATATCCTTTATTATAAAAATGAACATCTGCTGGTTTAGTATAATGATTAATCATTAATTGGTTTTATTATACAAGATGATTTTACACATGTCATTGTTACAGGTTTCTGGTAGATGCTGCAGAGATAGTCAAGACTAATATCAACTGTGAAGGAATCTTCAGAAAGTCAGGTGCAGTAAGCAGACAAAAGGAAATCAAGGTAAGGTTTTCCATTGTTTTTTCTGGAATATTAGATTTATTTGCCACCCCATAAAGGGTAATCAATTAATGTTTGTCTGCTTAGTACTGCTGGCTAAAAAAATGATAGTTCTGTATTGGTAAAACATATTTAAACTCAGGGTCATTTTGAAGCTGATTATGGAAATTTACAGAAAATGAGGGAAACATGCGTACTGGCATTTATAATTTGCAAACATTTTTGACCCGGATCAGAGGGTTCCTTTAAGAGCTCTCTGATCAGGGTCTACACTGTTTGTCATTCAGAATCCTCAAATTATACCCTTTCATACTGAATGGACTTTATATATAGTTAACCACTGATGGGTCATGCCACTTTGAATATTCGGCATTCAAGGAATTGGATAAACATACAATGAATACAATCATAATTTTTATGCCCCCAAGATCAAGATCTCGGGGCACATTGTTTTATGCCTGCCTGTAAAGACTTTAACCTTTTTTGTAATGTTTGAATATTTACAAGTAGAGACTTCATAGCATATATATACTAACTCATCTCATGATTTATTATGAATAAATTTTAGGAGTTGTCTTGTTGAGGTCATGTTTGGAGATCAAGGGTCAAAGTGGCTAATATTTTAGGTGCATTGTCTTTCATAGACACATCATCTTGTTCAATCTTCGTTTCTAAATTTGTATTTCAGCAACAACTTGAAAATGGAACAGGCTTCAAAGGGGCAAATGTTCATGATGTAACTGCTATTGTGAAACAGTTTTTCCGCGAGCTTCCAGAGCCGCTGTTGACTAGTAACTTCCACAACACATTTATACAGTGCTACCAGATGGAGGGTGAGGGAACTTCAATCCGGGCCATACTACTGCTGTGCCTGCTGTTGCCAGGGGAACACATCAGCACTCTTAGGTTTATGATGATGTTGCTATCAAATGTTGCTGCCAACTCAGAGAACAACAAAATGGACACAACCAACTTGGCTGTAGTGTTGGCTCCAAATATCATGCATGTGAACAGCAAGACAGTAACCATGAAGTCTTGTGAGGAAAAATTACTACAAGTAGGTATCCAACACAAGAGCATTGTTCATTCTTTAGTCCATGAATGTTCATGTAAGAAATAATTACACCATGAATATTAATAAGATTAATTGATATAATAGGACATGGACACAGGAATTTTTTGTCATGGCAGAAACAGAATCAGATTTATGTTATATCATGAGCAAACAGGACAGTCCTAATCCTATAGGAACTGTCTGATCTGGGTCTACTCTGTTTGAAAAGGGGCAGAAAGGCGTATTTATGGAGTAAAAGGCTAATAGGTAAGTCAGTGATGAAGATTGCAAACAGTTTGGACCCAGATGAAATGCCAAGGAGCGCAAATGAGTGTTACAGAAAAGGTGGCAATGGTTGACATGGTCATATACGAACATCTACTATGTGAGCGCATCATTTATTTATCTTGAAAATGTTTTTATTAACAGATTACCTTCCATTTTACCGAGTTTGGTCTTATTATGCCCCCACAATGTGGTGGCATATAGGGTTGCTGTTGTCCGTCTGTACACACATCTAAAAAAAATTGTCGGGATCTTTCTTGGAAAGTATTTGTCCAATCCACACCAAACTTTACACACATGTTTGTGGCCATTATATCTTGGTTAAGTTCGATAGTTATGTAAATCGCTTGTCATTTAGGAGTTGTGGCACTTTATTTGAAAAAATTACTGTAAAAATATCTTGTCCGGACTCTTTCTTGGAAAGTATTTGTCCAATCCTCACCAAACTCTACACACGTTTGTGGCCATTATATCTTGGTCAAGTTCGATAGCCATGTAAATCACTTCATTTGTTGCATACTTTATGTATTTTACTTTCCATATATATACATGTTCATGAGCATATATCAAGTTTATGATGATTATGGGTTGGCCCTTACATTCCATGACAAAAAATCTGAAGCGGGGGCATCAGTGTCCTATGGACACATTTCTAGTTTGGGAAGAGTTTTTGTTTAAAAATATGTTTCTTTTATTAGTGTTGCACCTAGGCCTGAAACCTGGCTTACAATTTGGGGGACATTTTGAAAAATAGGGGTACAGGATCAAAAACAAAATGTATAAGCTGGGGATTTTCATTGTAGAATTTATTTTGCCACAATTGTGTAATTGCATGTTATGACTCAGAAAGCATTTTTTCTCATGGCAGATTTCATTTGTTTACAAGCAAGCCATACTCCTTAGACCTAGCATACAATTTTTATTGTGCACTTCAGGTTCAGACTTCAGTTGTTGAGCTGCTAATTAAGCATGCTGATGAGGTAGGCATGGTGGATGATCTACTGGCCGAGAAGACGGCCTTCATGTCTGAGGTGTTCAGCACAGATGATGAACTTGACGCTAGCGAGGACAATCTGGAGGACAGCAAGGACACGCGCAAGAAAGAGAAAAAACGCAAACGAAGTGGTTCTTTCCAAGGTATCAACCATTGCTTAAATTTATATAAAGTATTTCGTTATTTGTTGGATTAATTTCTTATGATTACAAAACAAGATTTCATTAAGATGAAAAAAGGTTGAGGTGATGCCATTACCTTGGTGTCATTATTGGTGTTGTTGTTGTGGTATTTGTATTTGTGCAAAACTTTAACATTTTGCCACACTTTCAACATCAGTACAGCTATCAAAACTTCACAAACAAGTTCACCAATACAAAGGCTACATTCCGGTAAGGGCACATTGAACCATCATGCATATTTTAAGAGTTATATCCCTTTTATATATTGATTTTCACAGTAACAAATGAACGTTGGCATCGACATTCAGTCTGTAAGCAGCTACCACTTGTATTTCGAAAAGCCTATATTTCTTTTTTTAACCCTTTCCTTTGTATAAACGCCATATAAAAGTGCCTTCTGTAGTCATAACATACAAATATACAACTGTGGCAAAATAAGTTATACATTTGAAAATCCTAATTTAAAGTGTACAAAAACCACAGAAGTTGTCCCAATAAAATCAAGACCCACGCAAAGGCGTAGAAAGGCATATTCACAGAGTAAAGGGTTAAAAATTAATTGCCAATTTTGAATGTCAACTTTTGAGTTAAAGTATAACAAGTAAAGTTTGCTATCAACTGGAAAAATTGAGTGTGTAGAAAGGGCAGTTGAACCACCCACACTGATGACTGTCTGTTGACCTGGCAATAAAGGTTTTATTGTACCTTTTTTGTTGAAAAGTTTCCCCATGGGATCTGTGCCATCACACAGAAAAGTTAAAATCTGGAAAAAATTGTTTAACACAAAAACATTTTGACCATTGGAAATTTTTATATCCAGATGAGACACCATGTATCTTGGTGTCTCATCAGGATTCAACCTTTCTTATAAACCAGGGTCCGTGCTTATAAAACTTTTAGTTGAGTCTGAGTTGGATTCAACCTTTCTTATAAACCAGGGTCCGTGCTTATAAAACTTATAGTTGAGTCTGAGTTCGTTCTCAAGTTTTTGATTGGTCAGATTTGAGCCTTTGGAGAACTCAAATATGACCAATCAAAAGCTTGAGAACAATCTCTGACTGGAAAAGGAAGAAGAAATAAGTAGTTGTTGATGACATTCACTAAGTATGCAGAGTTAAAATCTATGACAGGTTTTGTGAGCAGTATTGCGCAGAGTATCACCAAATGGCGAAGAAGTACGGACGGCAAGACCAACACCAGCAGTATCAGCCAGGGCAGCAACGTTAGTCAGATCAGTGCAGCCAGTGAGAATAGAACTGAGGAGCGAGTGGAAGAAAGTGGTGGGCAGCAAAAAATAAATGTTTTCCAGTTCTCAGCATCTGATATGACACCAGTTGTCAGACGAAAAAAGGGTCCACCAAAATCAGAGCAAAGAGCATTTTCTGCGAACAAAAAGTAAATTTTTGTAATAATTATTCCCCTTGCTATTTTGAATTACTATGAAACCCCTCTAAACTGGAATTCTAGTAAAGAAAAATTTAGACACTTTTAGGCAGGAGGCTGCATAATGCAGAGTGACTTTTACCCTGCATTAAGCTGCCACCTGTCTTCAAGACTGATATTTATACTACATTTAATGTCTGATTAAGAGGGGTTTAACTGTATAGGGACAAAAAATGTTGATACTGGGTGTGTGTACCATAATATATTCAGCTTGACAGAATAGGCAAATATCAAGCCTAGGTCTGCTACTTGGATCAGTGTCTTCTATTTGTTACTCAGTAAGTTTCGTTTATGATTATCAAAAAGGTTCAGACTTGACTTTTCATATTTAAAATTAGTGGAGAGATGATGTTGGTTGTTTGGATATGTAGAGAATCTATGTAACTTACTTATGTCTGTCAGTTTGAAAAATAAGGTCTGGATTATATTACAGCATGGCATCTGTTGCAAATTGAATATCCCTTTACTTCATGAATATTCATGGAAAACTCAGTCCGTTATAAATATTAATTGAAAAAATTCTTGCAAGGGTTGAAAAATGGACTTATTACTAATTTACTAGTAGCAGTCTGAAGTCTTCAGACAGGACAAGTAGGTTTTCTGTGTTAATATATTCAAAATGCCTACAAATTAAATCCAAACCACTACCTTTGTTTGTTGCTATCAGCTTCTCACAAAACGAAAGAGGAAACAGGTTTTGTTTCCCCGATGCACATGCACTTGGTCGATACGTTTGATTCAGTTCTACATATAATACCTAGAGCCAAAATTCAATAGACATTCGAAACAGCATGTTTATTATACCCCCCTTTTGAAAAAATGGGGGTATATTGCTTTGCACATGTCGGTCGGTCGGTCGGTCGGTCTGTCGGTCGGTCGGTCGGTCGGTCGGTCGGTAGATCGATGGTTTCCGAATGATAACTAATAAACGACTTGGCCTAGAATCTTCAAACTTGCTGTGGTGGTTGGTCATGACAAGTAGATGACCCCTATTGTTTTTGAGGTCACCAAGTCAAAGGTCAAGGTCACAATGACCTTAAATGGTGAAATAGTTTCCGATCAATAACTGCTCAAGGGTTTGGCTTGGGATCTTCAATCTTGCTGTGGTGGTTGGTCATGACCACTAGATGACCCCTATTGATTTTGAAGTCACTAGGTCAAAGGTCAAGGTCACCATGACCTTAAATGGTTAAATGGTTTCCGATCAATAACTGCTCAAGGATTTAGCTTAGAATCTTCAAACTTGCTGTGGTAGTTGGTTATGACCACTGGATGACCCCTATTGATTTTGAGGTCACTAGGTCAAAGGTCAAGGTCACCATGACCTTAACTGGTAAAATGGTTTCTGATCAATAACTGCTCAAGGATTTGTCTTAGGACCTTCAAATTTGCTTAGGTGGTTGGTCATGACAACTAGATGAGTCCTAGTGTTTTTTAGGTCACTAGGTCAAAGGTCAAGGTCACCGTGACCTTAAAGGGTGAAATGGTTTGCGATCAATAACTGCTCAAGGGTTTGGCCTAGGATCTTCAAATTTGCTGTGGTGGTTGGTAATGACCACTAGATAACCCCTATTGTTTTTTAGGTCACTAGGTCAAAGGTCAAGGTCAACATGATCTTAACTGGTGAAATGGTTTGCGATCAATAACTGCTCAAGGGTTTGGCTTAGAATCTTCAATATTGCTGCGGTAGTTGGTCATGACAACTGGATGACCCCTATTGTATTTGAGGTCACTAGGTCAAAGGTCAAGGTCACCATGACCTTAACTTGTAAAATGGTTTCTGATCAATAACTGCTCAAGGGTTTGGCTTAGGATCTTCAAATTTGCTGTGGTAGTTGGTCATGACCACTGGATGACCCCTATTGATTTTGAGGTCACTAGGTCAAAGGTCAAGGTCACCATGACCTTAACTGGTAAAATGGTTTCTGATCAATAACTGCTCAAGGGTTTGGCTTAGGACCTTCAAATTTGCTTAGGTGGTTGGTCATGACAACTGGATGACCCCTATCGTTTTTTAGGTCACTAGGTCAAAGGTCAAGGTCACCATGACCTTAACTGGTGAAATGGTTTGCGATCAATAACTGCTCAAGGGTTTGGCTTAGGATCTTCAAACTTGCTGTGGTGGTTGGTCATGACCAATAGATAACCCCTTTTATTTTTGAGGTCACTAGGTCAAAGGTCAAGGTCACCATGACCTTAACTGGTGAAATGTTTTGCGATCAATAACTGCTCAAGGGTTTGGCTTAGAATCTTCAAACTTGCTGTGGTGGTTGGTCATGACAACTGGATGACCCTTATCTATTTTGAGGTCACTAGATCAAAGGTCAAGGTCATCATGACCTTAACTGATGAAATGGTTTCCAATTAATAACTGCTCAATGGTTTGGGTTGGGATCTTTTAAACTTGCTGTGGTAGTTGGTCGTGACCACTAGATGACCCCTATAGTTGTTGAGGTCACTAGGTCAAAGGTCAAGGTCACCATGACCTTAAATGTTTTCAGATCAATAAATGATCAGTGGTTTGGCTTAGGATCTTCAAAGTTGCTGTGGTGATTAGTCATGACCACTAGATGACCTCTATAGTTGAGGTCACTAGATCAAAGGTCAGGGGGTCTGGGGGGTATACATGTTTTACAAACATCTCTTGTTAATTTAACACCTTGAAAACTTTCTTTTAAAGAAATGAAATAATCATGTAGTACTTTCATAAGTATAGTGTTGATACAGTGCTCCAGTGATTCATTTTGGTGTGCGTCCTGCGTAAAATATGCAAATAATTTCATCAGGACGCATTGAACATAGACATGTGAGTCCCAAGGACGCAATGCAAAAAAAGCGCTAAGAAAACATTCCTTCAACTCCAGAACAAACATTAAGTTTTCATTAACATTAACATTTTCGCATCAATGCTGGGTCAGGCATTTTTAAGTTTGGATCATCTAGAACGTTTATCTAATCCTACTTCGATAATGAGCGGCTGATTGAGACTAGACCGGTGGTAAAAAGTACTAAGGCACCACCGGTAGTCTCAACCAATTGCTGCTCTTGCTTCTCGATGTAAAAGACCGGATGAAGGTCACCTTGTCAACAAGCTTTCATGCCACCAAAAAGAAACCGAAAATAGACCTAAATAACAATCAGAAGACACGCGAGTCCTAGCAGTAGCTAGCACAGGTAGTGTATCAGGTCAGCGGAGAGAAAACTACTAATAGTAATAGTAGTAATGCAAAACAACCTGAAAACACTGAACATGAGGTTCTTACACAGACTCCGACTGCTGCCAGTGTTTACAGTGTTAATTTCGAGGATGACTGATTGAAACCTGAAGTCATCTTGTCTTTAAATGATAGTCATAATAGGTCATTGGCTCATTGTTAAAAGTGTTAATGTTTTATTACACTTTTTTCATACTATTTGATCAAAACTTACTGTAACTCTTTCATTTGGTTTGGGACTCATTGTTTCAAAATATGTGAGTCCCAAGGACCCATAATGTCACATTTCAAAATGAATCACTGCTAATGTTATATTTTAAAACCCTTTCATCCATGCTTAAGCATTTCATCACCTACATGTATGCAAACAGAGTAGACTCAGGTCTAAGGCAGCTCCTGGAGCTGCCTCATCAGGAATTCAGTGATTCATTTTGAAATCTGACATTATGGATCCTTGGGACTCACATATTATTTTGAAACAATGAGTCCCAAACAAAATGATTGAGTCACAGTAAGTTTTGATCAAACAGTATGAAACAATGTGTAAAAGAACAGTAACACTTTTAACAATGACCCATTATGACTTTCATTTTAAGACAAGATGAACTCAAAGTTCAATCAGTAGCTTCTGCTTCATCCTCGTAATTAACACTGTACTAATGCGCAATGGAAGCAGTGGGAGTCTGTGAAAGAACTTCACGTTCACTCGTTCAGTGTTTTCAGTCTGTTTTGCATTACTACTATTAGTAGTTTTCTCTTCACCCACCTGATTCACTTTTAACCTGTGCTACTGCTAGGGCTCGGTGTTTTATTAAAAAAGACTGTCAATGTCTTTTGGTTGTTATTTAGGTCTATTTTCGGTTTCATTTTGGTGGTATGAACACTTGTTGACAATTAGGTATCTTTCATCAGGGCTTTTACATCGAGAACCAAGAGCAGCGATTGGTCGAGACTACCGGTGATTTAGTACTTTTTACCATGTCTAGTCTCAATCATTCAGCCGCTCATAATCGAAGTAGGATCAGATAAACGTTTAGCTGATCCAGACTAAAAAATGCCTGACCCAGCATTGATACGAAAATGACTCATGACAAACTTATTGTTTGTTTTGGAGTTGTAGGATTGTTTTTTTAGCGATTTTTTTTTGCATTGCGTCCTAGGGACTCGCACGTTGATGTTCAATGCGTCCTGTCTAAATTATTTGCGTATTTTACGCAGGACTTATGAGATATTACATGTCTGACATTTCTCTTTTACCAAAGATAATAAAAAATACATACATTGTATATGTTAATGCGTCAATACCAAAATATAAACTTAATTAAGAATGGGTATAAAGGGTTAAACTAACTGATTGTCAAGACAGTTTGAGTTAAGTCTTATTCATGAGTACAGGCTTAAAACCAGCTATGATTTTACTACTTGTTAGAATTATATTGGCTAGACGATTCTAATGGGTGGTTATACAAAACGTTGTTTGTTCAGAAATAATAAAGTTGGCACAATTCAACCTTATCAAGGCAACTGGAACAAATGAAAAATGAAGGAATCATTCCAAGATATACATTATGATACAACACTGTTTATTCCCATCTCGTGCTTTCAGTCTCTTTTTTTCCTGCGGGTTGGAATTAAATATAGCTAGTGATGGAAAAGTCTATATCCGATCTGAAAAACATGCAGTTTCCCTTCAAATATATTTTTTGTAATATCGGTGTTTGGTATGTAGTTAGTACCTCAAGGCCGTTAGCAAGTAACCCTCCTGTATGTCTCGACGCTTTTCAAATAACGTATTTGCTTGTGCCATTAAGTATGCCTGAGACAATGACTTGTGAAAGTGACGTTTCCAGTGGGCTCCCGGCTGTATAGCCAAGGCAAGAAAAAGATCATGTATTTTGCTCTGTGACATTTTTGTGCGGTTCTGGTTTCCACTTCCAATAAGAAGGTACCCGGTGATCTTTAAAGTGTATGATGAAACGCTTGATTTATACACAGTTAATGAGCACCCGAGCAACTTAGATTTGCGAATTGAGTAGTCTGGTATGGATTACCTGCACTGACACTACATACTTTTGATGTGTGGCGGGGAACTAGAAATTAGGCATCTAGCAACTGGCAAGATTACTCAATTTAATTTTCTGATGTGTAGATCTTGTATACGGATCGTTTTGGTATTAGATCCATATGAGCAAAAATTGATATGTACAAGTACTTATGGATTCAAATTTCAATCCATACCAGCAAAATATTTTTCCGTACATTACGGATGTACGGATGCTATCTGGAGCACTGTCAGATATATCAAAAGGTTATTTTCAGTAAAATTATGTCACTGTGATTTTTTATTGTTTTTAGGAAGGCCATCTTACAGCAGCTTCCACAGCAGTCTGCTCTAGGCAGTACTCCCTTCACACCAGCTTCTCACATGAAGAGAATGGACATAAACAGTAAGTATTGTAACCCCTTATCTGATAGATAACATAATTGCAAACAGAACAGACCCAGATCAGACAGCTCATGTAGGAACTGTCTAAATTTGGTCTACGGTATTTGCTTTATATGAAATGACATTGATATGAAGTTACAGTTTCTCCCATGGTAAATATTCCGTTGTTCATACTGTCATTACAAGCGTATTGCAAAATGTTTTGTCATTATTATACCCCCCTTTTGAAAAAATGGGGGTATATTGCTTTGCACATGTCGGTCGGTCGGTCGGTCGGTAGGTAGGTCGGTCGGTCGGTCTGTCGGTCGGTCGGTAGATCGATGGTTTCCGAACGATAACTAATAAACGACTTGGCCTAGAATCTTCAAACTTGCTGTGGTGGTTGGTCATGACAAGTAGATGACCCCTATTGTTTTTGAGGTCACTAGGTCAAAGGTCAAGGTCACCATGACCTAAAATGGTGAAATAGTTTCTGATCAATAACTGCTCAAGGGTTTGGCTTGGGATCTTCAAGCTTGCTGTGGTGGTTGGTCATGACCACTAGATGACCCCTATTGATTTTGAGGTCACTAGGTCAAAGGTCAAGGTCACCATGACCTTAAATGGTTAAATGGTTTCCGATCAATAACTGCTCAAGGGTTTAGCTTAGAATCTTCAAACTTGCTGTGGTAGTTGGTCATGACCACTGGATGACCCCTATTGATTTTGAGGTCACTAGGTCAAAGGTCAAGGTCACCATGACCTTAACTGGTAAAATGGTTTCCGATCAATAACTGCTCAAGGGTTTGGCTTAGGATCTTCAAATTTGCTTAGGTGGTTGGTCATGACAACTAGATGAGTCCTATAGTTTTTTAGGTCACTAGGTCAAAGGTCAAGGTCACCATGACCTTAAAGGGTGGAATGGTTTGCGATCGATAACTGCTCAATAGTTTGGCCTAGGATCTTCAAATTTGCTGTGGTGGTTGGTAATGACCACTGGATGACCCCTATTGCTTTTTAGGTCACTAGGTCAAAGGTCAAGGTCACCATGCTCTTAACTGGTCAAATGGTTTCCGATCAATAACTGCTCAAGGGTTTGTCTTAGATTCTTCAAACTTGCTGCGGTAGTTGGTCATGACAACTGGATGGCCCCTATTGTATTTGAGGTCACTAGGTCAAAGGTCAAGGTCACCATGACCTTAACTTGTAAAATTGTTTCTGATCAATAACTGCTCAAGGGTTTGGCTTAGGATCTTCAAATTTGCTTAGGTGGTTGGTCATGACAACTAGATAAACCCTATTGTTTTTTAGGTCACTAGGTCAAAGGTCAAGATCACCATGACCTTAACTGATGAAATTGTTTGCGATCAATAACTGCTCAAGGGTTTGGCCTAGGATCTTCAAACTTGCTGTGGTGGTTGGTCATGACCAGTAGATAACCCCTTATATTTTTTAGGTCAATAGGTCAAAGGTCAAGGTCACCATGACCTTAACTGGTGAAATGATTTGCGATTAATAACTGCTCAAGGGTTTGGCTTAGAATCTTCAAACTTGCTGTGGTGGTTGGTCATGACAACTAGATGACCCCTATTGATTTTGAGGTCACTAGGTTAAAGATCAAGGTCATCATGACCTTAACTGATGAAATGGTTTCCAATTAATTACTGCTCAATGGTTTGGCTCGGGATCTTCAAACTTGCTGTGGTAGTTGGTTGTGACCACTTGATGACCCCTAAAGTTGTTGAGGTCACTAGGTCAAAGGTCAAGGTCACCATGACCTTAATATGTGAAATGTTTTCAGATCAATAAATGATCAGTGGTTTGGCTTAGGATATTCAAAGTTGCTGTGGTGATTAGTCATGACCGCTAGATGACCTCTATAGTTGAGGTCACTAGATCAAAGGTCAGGGGGTCTAGGGGGGTATACATGTTTTACAAACATCTCTTGTTTTCACTAATGAGCTTCCATTGTTTTATCCTAGGTGTCTTTTAAAATGCCTCATTGCACTTGAACAATGGGTCCCATATCTAACGATATCCATTAATTTCATACAGATTGCTTTTCAAATATGCACTGACCAAATTACATTGAAAAATGGACAAAAAGTCAGAAATTCATAGCTGAATTAAATGCTGCATTAGGCTTGATATAGATTCAAAGCAGATATTTGATGAATTGTGTGGTACATGTATATATATATAAGGGCTTTAGGCTATTTCAGTGCGCACCATTTTTAAATGAGTTAAAGCTTTTAAGGCTGGGAGATTATCTGTCAAGGATGATACCCATTCTTGTAGACCTAAAACCTCTGTTACCATGGCACACACGACTGCTGTAAAAATTGTGGTCAAACAGGATGCACGATTGTAGGTGAAAGATATAGCCAATTGTTCTAGTACTTGCATATCAGAAGGCAGCATGCAAACTATTCTGAAAAAAGCATTTGGACTTGAGAAAGGTTTGCACTAGATAGGCACCTCATTTGCTCACTGACGAGCAAAAAAACCTGCCATTAAATATGCCTGGGAAAGTTTAAAACATACGAAGACTGTGATAGTTGGGTTATTTCTAAATTGGTAACAGATGAAGAAATATGGGTGCACATGTTTAAGCCACAGATAAGGGGTGATAATAAAGTAATGGAATTGAAAAGATAAAAAAAAACCCTGCATTACCATGCATACCATAAGTTCAATAAAAATGTTGTACGCAATTTTCTTCAATTCTAGTGGTCCATCCGGTCATACAGTCACTGGATAATTCTACAAGAATTCTGTAATGAAGAATAGTGAAAGAGTTTTACAGTATGAAATGTCCAAGCAAAGGATGGTCAGGAATCCATTTTATACAAGACAATGCCTTCTCTCACAAGTTTGGGGTTGTAAAGTCTGTTTTTGGCTTCTGAAAAGGTGCAAGTTGTAAACAGCATGCCTTGTTCACAGAGTCCATGTGAATTGTTTCATTTCCAAGGCTTAAGCTTTTTTTTGTATATAAAACGTAGCACTTTAATAAGCAATCCAAATCCAATAACAGAACTTTTTGCAGGACCCTGGTATGAAAAATTAGTATTTATTGTCTAATTATTATTTCTTAATCCTTTACTCCATAAATATGCCTTTCTACGCCTTTGCAAACAGAGTAGGCCCAGATCAGACAGCTCCTTTATATGCCGTCTGATCAGGGTCTGCCCTCATCACTTACGATATACCGTAGTACTTAGACATGAGTCTACAGTTTCTGCCATGGCAAAATATTCCTGTGTCCATGTGGTATTGTAAAAATTAATCTAATGGATATTCATGATGTCATTTCTTATATGAATGTTCATGGTGTAAAGGGTTAACCCTTTAGTCTATGAATATTCATGTCAGAAATAATGAAATCATGAATATTGATTAGATTAATTTTATAATGTCATATGAATACAGGAAAGTTTTGCCATGGCAGACGATTTGTTGAAGTTCTTTCTACTCTGTTGAAATGGTGTTAAAAGGCATATTTATGCAGTGTTCTGTAGAGGAAGTGCCATTGCACCATTCCCACAAAATTGAATACGGTGCATAAAATATGTGGTGTTGGCACCCTGCAGCACTTAAAAAGGGACAAATCTTTTGCGAGAATGGTACCCAGCTTTATCTGTTAACTTGATTCAGGTGACTAAAACCAGTTTTAATAGTCATAATTGATTAAAAGTGAATGGTGGATGATTTTTCTCATTTCCTGTCCTCTGTTGTGATTTCAGCCAATAGAAACGTTTGTCTGACGGGTAATATGTTGTAAATTCATGTTTTGTGTTGAAGCCGCAGAAAATAATTCTAAGATATTTTTTTGAAAATTGGCACTGAAACAGGCAAAAACTGATGGTGGGACTAATACACCCTCAGATGGTTCTAAATAAAGAGTAACCATGACATGAGGTTTGGTTGAGTAATGGAGCTATTCTTAACCCATTACCTCATAGGTTATTTTTCGATCTTACTTCTTTGAATAAATCTACCGTAAAGGAGCATTTACTAGAGAAAAGGAAATTTTCAGAATTGTGTAGTTTTAAAACCATTGTGATAAATAGAGCATTTGCTCCTATGGAGCAAATGCTTTATTTATCACAATAGTTTCACAAAGTGACTTTTACAGAGTAACAGAGGCATCAAAAGGTGTCAGTATGCAGGAATGGGTTAAGAAAGGCGTACCTGACAGATCTTGTCTATTCCTCTGTTCACTGTGAATGTTTATTTTTCTCATGATTGTTCCTTGCAGTCAAGTGTTTCCGTTTGTTGAATTTGAATTGTGTGGTATCACTTTGCTGTTGTAGAGTTTGTGTCACTTATGTTCTGTTGTATATTAATTTGTGTCTAGGTGTGCGGAGAGCAGGTAATCTGGAGACTCCTTCCATGCCCCCACGCCCGTATCAGTGTACTCCAAGGGTTAGCATGAAAACACCGAGGAAAAAACTGACTCTGTTTAGCCCTGCAAGCACTACAAAGAAGAAAAGGTAATATATGTATGACAACAATACATTCTACAGTGGAACCTCTTGAAAGTAACCACAGAGTGAATAAATAGAGGGGTCGTTAACTTTTTATCTGACTATTCATATAGGAAGTAATGACATGAATAAACACAGGACTTTTTTTTATAAAATTTGGCTATAGCAGAAACTGCAGAATCAGATCTGTATGATTCTATGAGCAGACCTTGATCAGATCATGGCTTCTGTAGGAGCTGTCTGATCTGGGTCTGCTCTGTTTGCATAGGCATCTAAAGTTCTTTTTATGAGGTAAGGGTTAAAAGTATATGGCTACTTAATGAAGAACAAAACTAATACAGGAAGCTACTATTGTAGCTTTCTGTATAGTAGCTTTCTGCATTAATTTTGTCTTTCATTAAGATCCTACTTGTCTAAACCCTGTCCCTCATACAAACCCTTTTTCATGCGTTTGCAAATGGAGTAGACCCAGATCAGATGGCTTTAGTTTGAGCTGTCTGATCAGGGTCTGCTCTATTTGCCTTGAAATTATATAGATCGGATCCTACAAGTTTTGTCAAAGCAAAACATTACCTTGAACATATTAAGTGACCAATTTACATGCATCACGTGACCAATTTACGCAAAGATTTTCATTAGGGAAAGCATTAAATACCCTGAGTGGTTGTTGGAGAGAGGTTTTACTGTTTCTTGAATTCTTATATAGTGAGCTAGACTATTTGCATAAAAGTCATGTATCAGACACATACATATAATCTCATACCATTCTAGGAATGTATGCATTACACAGGGTTCCCACGGACAGGGAAAAGTCAGGGAAAAAAGATTTTTTTTCAAGGTCAGGGAAAAGTCAGGGAATTTTTTAATTGGTCAGGGAAATTTGAAATTTGGCAAAAGTCAGGGAAAAGTCAGGGAATTTTGGAACCAAAGGATGAGGGCTGAGGAAATATGTCAAAAAGGAGAAAGAATGAAAATAAAAGGCTAAGGCAGTTTCTTCAATTTTGACTAGACCAAACATCTTTCCAAACATCTTTATACATAAATACTTGAATTGCTCTGATCTAATATTTTGAAAATTAAGGGCCTTTTTCAAAGATTATCATGTCAAAATACACGTCACATTTTTGTTGCATGCATTCAGCCATAAAATCAAAGAGAACATCTTTATACATCTTTGATTAGCTTTGCATATTTTCATATCCAAATTTTATAGTTTATCTGTCATGAAGTCTGTTAAAACAAAATCATTGGAGAATTCTGGCACCTCTGCAAGACTCCAGCATCCATTTTGACAACAGTGCTAGAATAGGGCAGCAATGCTAGATATTGGACATTCTACTGTAGTGTCTTCACTTGTTAGGACAAGCTGGGCAGCGGTGCTAGATATTCAACATTCTACTGTACTGTCTTCACTTGTAAGGGCAGCAATATTTGGTCTGCTATTATGAAAACAATAAAAATGTAGACCCTTTTCTGGCATCTACATAGACCTGTTTTTCCCAATTTGGGAAAAACATCCCAAGTGATGCAAAATTTTGATTAAATTGCAAAACAAGAGGGCCTGAAAGGCCCTGATATCGCTCACCAGAAAATCAGAGGAGAATATTTTCAAAGTTTTCACCATGTGTTTCTATAGAAAACTAGCCAGCCCTGGGGCGGGGCCAATTTCGACCCCATTTTAAAACATGCTGTATCAGTGTCTTACACACTGTATGACATACTATTTTAAAATTCAGCTTACACAGAAAAACTGAAAGATTAACCATTTTTACCATAGATACACATTTTATCACCTTTGCAAACAAAATAGACCCATATCAGGCAGCTCCTACAGGAGATCAGGGTCTACTCTCTTTGCTTAGAAAAATATCATAAATCTGAGTTTTTACTGTAGTCTACTGTCAAAATATTTCTTAACTTTGCTTTAAAAAAATAAAATTTTACTTTATTATATATTCATAGTAGATGGAGTCTCTAATAAAAAATCATGGAGTAAAGGGTTAAGAGAGGTAGAAAATATTCAAGATACTTTATACTTTGGGTGCATATTAGGACATGTTTGGCATCCTGCATGTAACATTCAATATTGAGCAATTAAAAATGAAAAAGTAAAAAAAAAATTGTTTTAAAATGATCAAAACACTACTGCTGTATATATAGTTTTCATAAAGAGAGAGGTGGTAAGGATTGGCTGATGGGGAGGACGGAGGCCAACATTTATTGATCATGCTCATAGATGACCAATTAAACTTAATCTGTTAACATGGAGTCAGGGAAAATTGAAATTCGGACAGGGAAAAGTCAGTGAAAAGTCAGGGAAATTTATTTTTTCTGTTTTGTGGGAACCCTGTTACAACTACAGTAAAACCATGTTAATCCTAACACTCCAAAAAGTATCATTATTGGTCTTTAATCCTTACTCTGTTTAATATTCATATAAGAAATAATGACATCAAGAATATTGTGTACATAATTGTTTGGTTCTGGTAGAAGCTGTACAGTTGGATCTATTATGATTTCATAAGGAAACAGCAGACCCTAATCAGACGGCTCCTACAGGAGCAGACTGATCTTGGTCTACTCTGTTAGTAAAGGTGCAAAAGGATTAAGAAAGGTAGCTCAGCTAAATGTAAGATTAATCTCATGCAGAGAACTCGTCTGTGAGCTTTTTGCATGACTATCTCTGCATTATGCAGCCACCTGCCTAAAAGTTCTCAATTCTTCTTTACTAAAAGTTTGGAGTAGCGGGTTATTCAGGTATAACTATCATTTATTAACAATTTTTCTTGCACCTTTGTTGCATTTCCATAGCTTATGTATTAGTAGAATTTAATCAGTGGGACATTGTTAAAACAGTTTCATCTTTTCTTCTCATCTTTTCTGCTGAAAGTCTAATGATGTAGACAGATAGAACACTTTACTAACTGCAATGATCTTTCACCTTTAACCCTTTACTTCATGAATATTCATATAAGAAATAATGACTCTGACATGATGTTTTGGCCAATGCAGAATTTGTAGAAACAGATTTATATAATTTCTTAGGCAAACAGAGCAAACCCTGATCATACTGTTCCTACAGGAGCTGTCTGATCTCAGTGATCTGGGTCTGCTCTGTTTGAAGGGCATATCTGTTAACCCTTTCCCTGTTCAGTTCTATGTTTAGTCCAAATTTCAATACCTACTAAATGCTCATGGAGAAAATAGTTGCATGTATAATGAAATATGGAAGCTAGAACATTGTAGCCATTTTAGAAAATAAAAGAATAGATCTTTCAAACTCCATTAGCAATCAGAGCAGACCCTGATCAGACGACTCCTATAGGAGCCGTCTGATCTGGGTCTTCTCTATTTGCAAATGCATGAAAAAGCGTTTATATGAAGGAAAGGTTTAAGCCAAGGGTTTTCCATAACAGACATTTTTTAATAGAAATCATATCTATGTATCATTATACAGTACAACCCCTCTTAACCTGAATTATAGTTCAGAAAAAAGAGGAGCTTTCTGCATGACTTTCACCTTGCATTAAGCGGCCACCTGTCCCCAAGACCGATATTTATACTTATTTGAGTTTCTGGTTCAGAGGGGTTTTACTGTATATCTCTATCTGTAATGTTTACATCTGACTGCTCATACCGATTAATCTTACGGCTGATTAGGTAACCCCTCTATTGGTCCTTAATAATCCAAATAGTCCATTTGCAAACAGAGTAGACCCAGATTAGATAGCTCCTATAGGAGCCATCTGATCAGGGTCTGCTCTATTTGCTAATGGAATTTGATAGATAGGTTTCTTTACTTTCTAAAATGGAAACAATATTCCACCATCCATGTTTCTTTATAACTATTTTGTCCTTGAATATTCAGTAGGTATTGAACTTATGAATATTAAAAATATAGAACAAGGAAAGGGTTAATATTCATTATATTGTTATTTCCTTAATACCTGAATATGCATGGAGTAAAGGGTTAATTAATGATGGTGTATAAGGTAAATTTGAATCTTACCAATCTTTCATGCAAGAAAATATTTGGCCATGTCCAGAGTAGATTAGATTATGTGTTTAATAATTGTACAGTTATACTGTACAAAGGATAATTTTGAAAAGGGGCTTGATTTCAGAAGAAAGATCTGAATGCTAGAGGATGAATTTTCACATGGTGAAAGAGTATTCCTGGTTAACTTATAGACTAAATAATTAATAAGAAAATGTCTTTTCTAGGGTTTCTTGGTTTTCTTGTCAGCTTGCTGCAAGTATTTATAATGCAGAGGTACTCACTTGACATAATGTATTAAAGTCATTTTACACAGGTTTTACCCTTTACTCCTTGAAAAATCATGTAAGAAACAATGACATCATGAATATTAACTTAATTAAATTTTACAATGGCATATGAAGACAGGAAGTTTTGTGCCATGATAGAAACTGTAAAATTAGATCTATACAATTTTATATGCAAACAGCAGACCCTATCAGATGGCTTCTACAGGAGCCTTTTGAACTGGGTTTACTCTGTTTGCAAAGCCTTAAAAAGCACATCTATGGAGTGCAGGGTTAAGAAATATAATCCTTGTCTTGCTAAGAACAACACACATGACTTGATTTATAGATAGCTGGATAATATGTCAAGTAACTGGGCATATAATAAGGACTCTAGATTGTTGCCACTCAGTCGAGAGATTTTCAATAATACATTTAGGGTATTATGTCTCCCCCCATATTTATATGGGGGAGACATATTGTTTTCGTGAGAGTTGTCTGTCTGTCTGTCTGTCCATCCGTCCGTCTGTCTGTCCGTCTGTCCGTCACACTTTTTGTCTGGACGATAACTTCAATATGCCTGATGCCAGTTGATTGAAACTTCATATATGGAAAGAGCATAATGAGGGGAAGTGTCATGCACAAGGTCCATAACTCTGGCTTCACTAATATAGGAGTTATTGCCCCTTGTAAAAAAATAAACACTTTTTTGTCCGGACAATAACTTTAATATGCCTGATGCCAGTTGATTGAAACTTCACATATAGAAAGAGCATAATGAGAGGAAGTGTCATGCACAAGGTCCATAACTCTGGCTTCACTAATATAGGAGTAATTGCCCCTTGTAAAAAAATGCACACTTTTTTGTCCGGACGATAACTCCTATATGGCTCATGCCATTGGATTGAAACTTCATATATGGAAAGATCATGACGAGAGGAAGTGTCATACACAAGGTCCATAACTCTGACTTCACTAATAATGGAGTTATTGTCCTTGTAATTTTTTTTCACAATTTTTTGTCTGGACGATAACTCCTATATGGCTCATGCCATTGGATTGAAACTTCATACATGGAAAGATAATGATAAGAGAAAGTGTCATGCTCAATGCTCAAGGTCCATAACTCTGGCTTCACTAATATATGAGTTATTGCCCTTTGTAAAAAAAATCACAATTTTTTGTCAGGATGATAACTCCTATATGGCTCATGCCATTGGAGTGAAACTTCATACATGGAAAGATCATGATAAGAGAAAGTGTCATGCATAAGGTCCTTAACTCTGGCTTCAATAAATTGAGAGTTATTGCCCCTTGTACATTTGTTTAACGCTTTCTTGTCCGGACGATAACTCCTACATGGCTCTTGCCATCGTATTGAAACTTCATTCATAGAAAGAGCATGGTGAGAGAAAGTGTCATGAACAAGGGCCATAACTCTGGCTTCAATACTTTTGGAGTTATTGCCCTTTGTTACATTTTTTGTCCGATCAATAACTCCTGTTCGACTGATGATATTGGAATGACATTTCATTTACGGAAAGAGCATGATGAAAGTACCGTAAGTGTCATGCACGAGGGCCATAACTCTGGTATCAATATTTTTGGAGTTATTAGCTGTTATCATTTTCTTCTTGAAAAATGTGGTGTGGAAAGCGCATAATGAGGGGAAGTATCAATCATCAAGTCCATAACATTTTTAGTGATTTCTATTTACATATTGCTTTTATTAGAGGGGAGACATCCGTTTTTGTGACAAAAACCTCTAGTTGGTCTCTGTTTAATACTGAGCTGATGAGAGATTTAGGTACATTTTTGCATATTAACCAATAACCCTGAACTTGATAGAAAAACCATCTGATGCCTAAAAATTGCAAACAAAGTAATCCCAGATCAGACAGCTCCTGAAGGAGTCGACGGATCAGGGTCTGCTTTCTTTATGGAATAAAGATCAGATTGTAGTTTCTGGAAATAAATTCTTTTTAAAATTTATAAAATTTCATCTAATTAAATAAATTAATATTCATGTCATTATTTCTTACATGCATATTCATTAGGTAATGGGCTAGAGAAGGATAAGTACAGATGAAGTGTTTGTTGATTGGCATGTTTAAATGTGGACTCAGGCTAATCCTGAAGACCACAAGAATTCCCTTTTGCTTTTCTTCTTTCTAACAACCCTTGGTGTAGGTATGTAGCCAGCTTGTACACTCTATCACATAATTTGTCCCAGGTATTCTTCTACCACCAACTTGTCAGTGCAGTCTGCGAGTAAGAAGACAAGCAAGAAGGGTATATTCCGGAGACTCAGCGGTAGCAAGGGAGACCAGGTAACTATGTAACCCTATGATTCAAATAATCTGTGTTTCTATACTATGATTGTTATCTTCTTTCACCTGTCTATGTTGTTTGCTTGTATAGTGGTATTAATGGCATTCAGTTATAATGTTAGTTATATTATGTTTTAAACTTTTAGGATATTAATACCCCTAAAAGCAAAATGGGGGCTGGGGGTGAGGTATATAGGAGTCACCATGTTGGATTGTCTGTCTTGTCTGTTTTTCTTGTCAACCTTCTTTCTCTGACAGCAATTACTGTCAGACTGGATTTCAATGAAACTATGGAAAGATTCGTTAACATCAAGAAGGGATGGGCATATCATTTAAATATTCTGGTTAAAGTCTTTTGATTATTAAAGAATAACATACCCTCAGTACCTTGATATGTGGGTGGGGTATTAGCCTTCTGAATGCTGAATTTTCAAAGAGAAAATGTCCATGATTTTTTCCAATATTAAAGATGATTAATTTGCAAAAAAGTTTTGAATGACAAACACTGAGACCTAGTATGGGTCTACAGTGGATTTCCAAATGCGGAGTGTTGCATACTATTTTGGTGTCTTTGTGACCTTAAACTTGACTTCAGCTTTAGTGAAGATTTGTTTGGAAGTTTGTCCGCATATACATGTACATTGTACATGTATCCTGAACCCCTTGTGTTAGGATTTCCAAATTTATTTTGTGACTGCATCTTGGGGAGGGGAAGTAGCAGATTCTACTTTGGTATATCTGTGATCTTGATCTTTACCACATGACCTCAGTTTTAGAAACAAATTGTCTGAAATTTGTATTGATGATATGTCCTCAACCCCTTAAGTTAGGATTTCCAAACTTATTGTGTGAGTGCATTTTGGAAAGGGGAAGTGTCATGTCCAATTCTGTAGTAACACTCAATTCTGTAGTAACACTCAATTCTGCAGACAAAAAGAACAGACTCCTAATCTGGATCTGACACTTTTGCAATCTTGTCAAGTCAAAAAGTATTAATATGATGTCAAGATTTAGTATTTAAAATAGATCAATGTTAACATCAGTATCCAGGAAACTGAGTATTATTTGGATGGCGTGTCAATGAATGTTACTCTGACCTTTACCTCAATTTAAGTAAAAGTTTGTCTACAAATTTAGTCTGAATTATATCTTCACAACCACAAACTACTTTGATTTATCTGTGACCTTGACTCACCTACTCAACAGGGAAGTAAGATATTAAAATTCATTTCAAAAATGAAAAAACTGATCTGACTAAACTGTATAAGGACTATTAATAAAAAGTTACACAGCTATCAATAAATTTTCCCTATTAGTCTACATTCAACTACGGCTGAAATGGGTACCCGAGTACCCACAGGTAGGGTACAAATTCAGCAGTACCTAGCTGCAAATATATTACTGATTAACCGACATCATTGCTCATTTAAGACGCATTATCTTTTCTGAAAGAAATAAGCACACCAAATCTACGAGCATCTTGCAAAATTCTGAACAAAAAATGAGTAAGATAATGAACCATATGTGCATGTTTTCCAGAAAAACTGCCATTTACCGTAATAAGGTTGTTACCTAGGTGTCTGAATCGAACCTGCAAATCCTGCGAGTGAAGGTTTTCCCTCTTTATTCTATATATTTTATCTATTCTTAATAAAATACATGTATATAATTGAGGGATGTATCCTTAAAGTTGGTACAAAGAAGTTATGGTCCCTGTGTGGGCATTAATGTATGCTGATAGAAAATAAGAAGGTTGAACTGAATTATGAAGGTTAGGGTAAACACAGGACGTAATTAAGGGAACACCCAATTGTGTCAAAATACCAGTTGATACCATTTGCTATCTTTATAGCCCCCCCCCCCCACCCCCCCACCCCCCCTCCACTACCACCCCGATCAGATCTGGGGGGCATTTGCCCTGTCTGTTTGTTTGTCAGCAACTTTAACATTGATCATAACTTTTGAGCCAGTACAGATAGAGACTTGATATTTGGCATGCACATGTATCTCATAAAGCCGTACATTTTTAGAGGTGACATGTCATGGTCAAGGTCATCTTTCAAGGTCAGAGGTCAAACTATAACATTGGCCATAACTTTTGAACCAGTAGAGGTAGAGACTTGATATTTGGCATGCATGTGTATCTCGTGAAGCTGCACATTTTGAGGGGTGACATGTCAAGGTCAAGGTAATCCTTCCGCGTCAAAGGTCAAATTGGCCGGGGCATAGTGTTTGAGTTTCACAAACACATCTTGTTTAAGATGCTTTTGACATGCTTGAAGTTTGTATGGTTGTTTTTAGCTCCACTTTTTCAAAAAGTGGAGCTATTGTCATGACCCTCTCGTCGGTGTCGGCGTTGGTTAACCTTTTGTTAAGGTCCTTTTCTCAGAAACCGTCAAAGATATTTGGTTCATATTTGGTTTGTATGTTTACTATCACAAGGGCAGGTAACCCTAAAATTAATTGTGCCATAGTTATGCCCCTTTTTTGGACTTACAGTTTTCATATGTTCAGGTCCATGTCTCAGAAACTGTCAGAGATATTTGATTCAACTTTGGTATACATGTTAACTATTACAAGGGGGACCCATTTCACAAGGGCAGGTAACCCTAAAATTAATTTTGCCATAGTTATGCCCCTTTTTTCGTCTTAGAATTTTCATTGTTGGTTAAGTTTTATGTTCAGGTCCATGTCTCAGAAACTGTCAGAGATACTTGGTTCAACTTTGGTATACATGTTAACAATTACAAGGGGGACCCATTTCACAAGGGCAGGTAACCCTAAAAATTAATTTTGCTGTTGTTATCTCCCCTTTCTGACTTAGACTTCCACTATACTATCCAGCATTAAAGAAAGTGGAGCGCGCTGTCTGCGGACAGCTCTTGTTAGAACATGTTGTATAGAGTAATCTATATTAACGGTAACCTGTGGGTAACTGTCCGTCAGGTACCTGGGTACAAAATCTGTACTCGTTTAAGCCCGACATCCAACTCAAGGTGATGACTGTAGAAATGCTAACAGCAGTCTCGGATGGAGGATGATGGATTGCTTGACAATACTTGCTTGCTCTAGTTTATTTTTGACAGGAGATCTATAGTTGCAGTGAACATTGCTGACTTGAACCTTTGTCAGACAGTTTAGATCCAGATGAATCACCAAGTAACTTGGGATCTCATCAGAATACAACTGTGTGACTTTCTATTTATGTTTTTGAAGAAAACTCAGCTTTGAAATCAGAAGCATATGATAATCATAGCATACAAAAATTAACACAAGTACATTTGTATATGTATAGTTACCCCTTTTCCAGAATTAATGCTTTCCTTGATACCCCTTTCCAGAATTAATCCTTTCCTTCATACAAACGCCTTTTCATGCCTTTACAAACAGAGTTGACCCAGAGCAGATAGGTCTTGAAGGAGCTGTCTGATCTGGGTCTTCTCTGTTTGCTTATGGAATTTCGTAAATCTGATTTTACAGTTTATACTATGGTGAAAAATAGCCCTTTTCAATAGCCCATTTTATTGATTCTGTCCATGACTGTTAATGCAGTGATATAATCTTGAATAAATGTGAAACAGGGAAAGGGTTAAATAGTTTATACATGTTTTAGAATGTATTACAAAGTATTAGACATTTGTAACTGTTTAAACACCTAACATGTTGAAATAAGAGTGAAACTTTTGAAGCCTTAACCCATTCCCTCATAGGCTATTTTAGAGACAACCTCTTTGAATTAATCTACCGAAAAGGAGCATTAACGAGTGAAAAGGAAACTTTTAGAATTTTGTAATTTGAAATCATTGTGATAAATACATAGATCATTTTCTCCAACAGGAGCAAATGCTCTATTTATCACAATGGTTTCACAAAGTGACTTTTACAGAGTCGTCAAAAGTCGTCAATATGGGGGAATGGGTTAATGCTATGTGAAAAACTATTCATTCCAGTCATTTCCTACACTTTTAGAATTTTATATTTACATGTATATCACAATAGCTCACCCTGAGCACTTAATGATCTGGTAACCTAATATTCTTTGAGTGTTGAAAATGGAATCTCATTTTTAGCTTGTCTGTTTCGAAGTAAACATTAAGCTATTGTGATCACTTCATAAATTGGAAGATCTCTTTGAGGTTAAGTGTATGCAGTGGACAAGCACCAAATCTGACGAGCATAGGCGCTGCATGCGTCTCTGGTTAAATTTCATGCTTGTTCAGTATTAAGTCATTTGTATATATCTTCTTTGAGTTGCAAAAATGTCACCATCTCCAGTTCAATGATGTTTTATTGAGCTATGGCAGTTTAGCAGAGCAATAGATAAATGTGCATTCAGATACTAAAATCATCATTTCTCGATCAAACCCTATCTTGTGACCACTCTTTAGCGTCGCCTCAAAGAGACGATTCGAAGGAGTGGTCACAGCATAGGGTTTAGTAGAGAAATAAAGGAGCTATTCTTGAAAATGTTTTGGTTTAAGCATCTTATCTGGGTCTCTACCCTTTGGTGTTTTAGACACATGGACTGAGTTTATTGTCTGAACTTTGAACATAGGTTTTGTTATTATTGAAATCCAGTATCAGCAAAGATAATTTGGCAATTCAAGAAACACATACACCTGTACCCTTGACTTGAGTAGAATTAGTGTACTGAAAATTTGTGTTGTATGCATCACAGAGAGAGTTTGAGACAGTTGTGTAATGTTACAAGAGCTTTTATCAGCTTGTGAATATGTACAATTAGGCTTTTGTTTTGTTGACCCATTCTGTCTGTTTATCAGTCCAATAAAAAGTATTGATAACAAGCAGTACTGGTGTATGTGTGTGAAGAGGGAAAACCCTCTACTTTTGTCATGCTTTCAGTAGGTGACATGTGTTCCTTAAAACATGTGTTTTAATAAAAAAAATTATTTACTTTTTTCTGCAGGTCCTTAATGGATCTACACCTGAAGTTAGCAACAGGAAACAAATCGGACACCGTTTAGCCAGTCCAAACTCTACCAATGACATGTCTGTGAACTCTAGTAAATGTGGAAACACAAGCAAATCTATCAAGGAAGATTCACCAATATCTGCCTTGTCACAGAATTCTATGTACAGTGGGTCAGTCTGTGAACAGTCTGTTATTTCTACATTTGATGATGAGAGACGGTCATTGAATGAAGGATTTATCATGTCGGATGACAAAGAGGTAGATATTTCTCGTATTATGTCGGAACCGGCTCTTGCTGGATCTCATGAGTCTGGGGAGTATGTAATGCTTGGAGATGTTCTCCCACAGGAGTCAGCCTCAGATACAACAATTTTGGCCAACAGTAGATACGACACCCCTAGAGCACACAGTCGTTCCTTCTCAGTGGATAGTATTCTGGACAACAGCACTAAGAAGTCCAGTCTTAAGAGAGGGAAGCCAAACTCCTTGAAGGCAGGCCTGTTGCAGGGAGATAAAAGAGAGGTGCAGAAATTGCGTAGGAGCTTTGGTTTGGACAAATCCGACATTGGTTTTCCCGTGCCTATCAGTGTAGCGGACACATCTAACTGCGATCAGTATATACAGTTAGATACAACTATGGATGACCTTTTGAATTCCAAGGCTGGTAACTTTAATATGTCAACAGATAACCTTGAGGGGGTGGATGCAGTATTTCCTGACCCAGATTCTCCTGGGTCTGTTTCAAGAAATAAGGTCAGCACAGCCAGTGTGGCAAATTCTATGACTGGTTATGAATGTGATGATGAAATGTCAGAAGCCGGCTATTCTTCTGTGTCCAGTAGCACAAAATGTTATCCTGAGCCTAAGCAATCTGAAAAACCAGCTGATAACTCTGGCTCAGATACCAGGAAAACTTTGGCAGAGCAAAAGCAGGAAAGTAAAGACAGTCTACTGAGTTCTATATCAGCGTCATTGACCCCACCCCCACAGAGTCGAGACAGAGAGATGACAAGGTCTGTGTCTGCAGACAGTGGTAAGGGGTCTCTGTATGAGGAGCCCATGGAGGAAGGGCCTGATGTTACTTTGGGTTCCATCACAAACTCTGTACAATGTAACAAGGATAGTCCAACCTCAATACATGTAATGGGTGATAATACTACGACCACAGTATCAAAAGCCAAAGAGGTGTGTAATGTTTCAAGCTTTGCCAGTTTAGAACAGTCAGAGATTTATGAGTCAGGTTCTGTAAATGATAAAACTGTTTCTTTGGATATTGTTGAAAGTCAGTCTCAAGAAAAGAAAGTTTTTCTCCAAAATAAGAAATCGGTATCTTCGCAAGATCTGACTAAAGAATTTGAGCCTACACCGACAAGAGTGTCACGGTCTAAGAGCCTGCTTGAAACCTCACTTTTACAGAGAAAACAAAACATCAAGCCAAACTTACAGATTTCAGCTGAAACCCATAAACTGCTGGCCAGGGCTGGGTATATTAAAGACAATAAGGCCCTGGAGGCAGAGGAAATGGATGATTTTCCCGTATCAGGATCTCTGCAATTTCCAGTGATCAAGCAGGCAGAAGCCATCAATCCTAGACGAGAGAGCATCATAGCTCTGAGGAAAAACAATGCTGGTTTTGTCAAGAGTAATGTGAAACAGTTTGATGAGATATCTGGAACCAGTGACGTTGTAAGTAGGCACGCCTCTCCTCTGCGCTTTCCAAACTCAACCTCTAGAAAGAAGGGTATGTCACCTCTTAAGATTCCAACTGCATTTGCTACGCCAGAAGCTTTACAGGAGGGTGTCAATATAATGAAAGAAAAACTGCATGCTGGAGTTGCTCGAGTACCTATTTCAACACAATTGATCAAACCATCGAATCCTGTGTCTGAAACGGGGGCTGCAGTAAATGAAGCAAAAATAGGAATGTTGAAAAGAAAACCTAGTGTGTACTATGCAGAGAGGTCTATCGCAGCGTCTTTTAACAAATACAGAAATGCACTTGGTAATATTGTTTGTGAGAGAATTTCTGAGGAAAGGTCTAGTGGAGAGGGTAATGAATCGGGAATGAGTTTTATCCAGGAATCTGAAGAGAATGAAGATGCTCAAAAGAATGATTCTGTATTTGAACATTCAGATTTCATCAAACCTGAAAATGTGTCCTTGACCTGCACACCACTTGGAAAGATTCAGAGACATGATGTTGAAGAGGAGAAAATGGAGAATAAAGAGAATGCATTGGATAATGAATCCTTAGACAGTAGTACAAAACTTAGTGCAGTGCCTGTAACACCCGTGGGTGTTGATTCAGGAACTCTGAGGACAGCAACTAACAAGACCCCAGTAGAAATTTTAAAGGCTATGAAATCCCAGCGGTCTCCTGTGAAACCTCTGAAACGGTTACGGTCCCCTCATTCGCCCAGGTGTAGAAGTTCTCGGTCACCAAAACTGGTTCGGAGCCAAACAATCCTATCAACAACTACAAGTCAGATGGATGAGCTGAATAATTTATAACTTGTAAACTATTCTATTATGGTAAAACCTGTAATTAGTGACCACTTATTGATGAATAGTAGTCTTAATAAGCAGACAGTTGCTTAATGAATGAATCTCATAAAACAATTGCATTACTTTGTCCTACTTTAAGCTACAGGTTGCTTAACTCTTTACTCCAGGAATATTCGTGTAAGAAATAATGTCATTATTAATATTAGATTAATTGTTATAATAGCACATGGGCACAAGATTTTGGCCATGGCAGAAACTGTAGAATCATATACAAATGTAGATATAAATATATTATAAGCAAACAGATCAGACCCTGGTCAGATAGCTCCTACAGGAACTGTCTAGTCTGGATTAACTCTGTTTGCTGAGGCGTAGAAAGGTGTATTTATGGAGTAAAGGGTTAACCATTTTACTCCGTGAACATTTATGTAAAGTAATAATGAGATCATGAATATTAATTAGATTTATTGTTATAATAGCGCATGAACACAGGACTCTTTGTCAGTGACAGAAACTGTAGAATCATATCTATATTATATCATAAGCCAACAGAGCAGACCCTGGTCAGGCGGCTCCTTCAGGAACTGTCTGATCTTGGTCTACTTTGTTTGCTGAGGGTAGAAAGGTGTATTTATGGAGTAAATGGTTAAGACAGGTTTTACTGTATATCTGAGCCACCTGATGGGAAAATATAACCTTTGAACATTGCAAACTGTGTATTACAGTATACCCTGATCTGGTGCTTTGTCTGACCAGGGTCTACACTACTATAACATAAAAAAATATTAATAGTATCAAGCAGTGTTGAGCTTTTAGTCCAGTAGTTGGCCTGGATCTATACATGTTGCTAATTTCCAAAGATGCTACATCTTGTAGTGCAGCTTGTTTGTTTGTACAGGGTATGTTTTAAATGTAACAAATATTTTATTAATTCAGTGTGCTACTAGAAATATCATGTAGATTTGTAATGAGTATGTATGCTGATGTGTGATATAGTTTTTGAGAATTCAAAAAAAGAAGAAGTTTACATGGTATTTTTATATATATACGTGCATGTACTGGCAGTGTAGTTCTTAGAAATATTTTATGGAAATACAGTAAATCCTGTCTTATCCTTTTACTCTATATATAAGCCTTGCCAAACAGAATAAATCCAGATCAGATGGCTCCTATAGGAGCTACTGGATCAGGGTATACTCTCTTTGATTATGGAATTATAAAGATAAGGTTCTACCATGGGTTCATGTGTTCTTTCCTGTGTTCATTCACTGTTATAAAAAACAGCTAATAAATAATTATGCTGTCATGATTTCTTACATGAATATATTCTAAGAGTGATGGGTGACCATATTCAGAAGTCTAATTCTAGGTCTTTAGATACAGGTGGTAGCGTAATGCAGGACAAAAATAATGCAGAAAACTCCAATAGGAACCTTCTGCAATCCTTTTCCCTGCATTAAGCAACCACCTGCTTTTGAAAACCTGTTTATTCAGCTAACAGGTTTTACATCACTTTCCCTCATATAAACACTTTTTCATGCCTTTGCAAACAGAATATTATATACCCAGACCAGAAAGCCCCTTTAGAAGCTATCATATCAAGGTCTACTCTATTTGCTTACATAAATGAAATTTAAATAGACCTGACTAATTTCTACCAATACTGAAAAACCTGTGTACATATAAATTCAGTAAATGAATATTCATGATGTCAGTATTTCTTTACATAAATGAATATTCAACTGGGAAAGGGTTATACAGGTCTTAGTGTGCAATGTTTCGATATGATAATGGATGAAGTATCTGATGTGAATCATCCGATTGTTTATTTCAAACAATAATTGAAGGTAAATATTTGAGTTTTTCTGTCAGATGTAGTGGGCCTGTTTTACTCGTGTGACTTGCATTGTAACAAACAGGGTTACTTGGCCTTGCAAAATAGTTTTCGCCTGGATTGCCTGTTAATTTGTCTCCACCACTGCTGCATAAAGGACTGCTTACTGTGCAAACCTTAACCTTTTACTTGATTAACCCATTCCCTTATAGGCTATTTTTAGATCCAACCACTTTCAATTAGTCTACCGAAAAGGAGCATTAACTAGAGAAAAGGAAAATTTTAGAATTTTGTAGTTTGAAACCATTGCTCTATTTATCACAATGGTTTCAATAGGTGATTTTTACAGAGGTGTAGAAAGGCGTATTTATGGAGGGAAGGGTTAATATGTACAGTGAACTCCCTCTAAACTGGAATTCTAGTTGAGAAGAATTTAAATACTTTTAGGCAGGTGGCTGCTTAATGCAGTCAAGCGTTTTGCATGATTTTCACCCTGCATTAAGCTGCCACCTGTCTCCAAGGCTGATATTTATACTAAATTGAATGTCTGATTTAGAGGGGTTTTACTGTATATTGATAAACATGTATTTGCAAACAGTAAATCCAGACCACAGCTTCTGTAAGAGCTGTCTGAATAATAAATACATGTGTAGCTGTCATTCTTCTGCAGTAGCCAAGACTTCTTGCCCATGTGCCATGTAAATTTTCTACTTATTTATTATTATAAGGTCAATATTTCTATAAACATGAATACTTCTACTTGGATGATGCATTTCCCATGTTGCAATTGTTCTAGGTTTACACAGCATGCATACCTGTAGTGGGACTGTTTAAGTACAATTACTAGATGTATATGTACATGTATATGCCTACAATATTATTGCATGACTGAAATATACAACTGTGTACATTCAGATATATCTATACATTGTATGTATATTCCTGATCAAGGGGGATATGCTAAAACACCTTATATAAAAGCAATATGCAAAGATACAGTAAGGCGTCCACTCAGAAGTCTTTTGGTGAGTCTGTTAACCCTTTTCCTCCATAATTACGCCTTTTTACGCATCTGTAACAGTCACTTCTTGAAACCATTCTGATAAATAGAGCATTTGCTCCTATAGGAGCAAATGCTCTATATATCGCAATGGTTTCAAACTACAAAATTAAATTTTCCTTTTCTCGAGATAATGCTCCTTTTCGGTAGATTTATTCAAAGAGTTTGGATCTAAAAATAACCTATGAGGTAATGGGTTAAACATATGGTAGTTAAATGTAAGAATAGTGATGCAGTGCAGAACTTTCTGTAATACTTTCATTCTACATTAAACAGGAAACCTGTCTATTTTATCAGTGAAGGAACCAGGATTGCTATAGAAGGACAAACAGTCCCTGCTGGTAGATGTGTAATGCAGGATGAAACTAATGTAGAAAACTCTTGAATGAGCTTTCTGCATTGGGTTTAGTCTGCATGAATTGGCACAGCCATGCATATTTATTAAATGATCTCTTAACCCTTTGAATGCAGGAAAAGAGCATACTATTATTACTGGCATATGCAAACAATGTAGACCCAGATCAGAGGACTCCTAGAGAAAACTTCTGGGTCCAGGGTTATAAAACTTCTGAATCTTAGATCATTCTCAAGAATCTGATTGGTCAGATGCTTGAGAATGATCTCAGACTCGAGCAAAACGTTTTATAACCTTGGGACCAGATCTGGGTGTGAACTGTCATTGGAAATCCTCTTGCAAATGACAACCTCTCATACTGAATGAATTTAACAATGATAAATCATTCCACTTTGAAAATTAATCATTTAAAGGGTTAATAGAGGTTCCACTGTAATATTAGCTGCTAGTTTCTCGTGTTAACCCTTTATTTCGTTGAGATGCTTTTTAACACCTGTGCAAAGAGAGTAGACCCAGATCAGGCGGCTCCTATAGGAGCCATCTGATCTGCATCTACTCTATTTACAAAAGTGGCAAAAGGTGTTTCTGTCAGGGAAAGGGTTACTGTTAAGTGTTTTTTATACTATACTGGTATACTTCTAGTTGTAAAAGAGGTTTGTAATAAACCATAGGTCAGTTTGAGTAACTGGTGATTAATATTATAGGAATTACAATTAATTCCCACCACTGTATAAATGCCTGTAAAGCCATGGTGCTGTTATAAATTTGTATTTATTGTATCATTTGTCAAGTTTTGCATGACAGGATTGTTATTGCTATTATCCCTTTCCCCTATACATGTATGAACACCTTTTCATGCCTTTGCAAAAGTAGACCTAAATCAGACGGCTCAAATTGGAGCCATCTGATCGGGTCTGCTCTGTTTGCTCATGGTATGATATAACTGATTCTACAGTTTCTACCCTAGTCAAAATGTCCTATGTTCAAACTTCCTCAAAAATATTTACATAAATTATGAGAGAGACCAAATGTCGCAATGTAACATGTCAAGGACATTTGAAACAAGGTCAGGGAAATGTCAAGGCATTTTGTTCATCTGGTTTGTGGCAACCCTGAAATTAAATTAAATTAATATTAATAATGTTATTTTTCTTTACATGAAAAGTCAACAGGTTTCCTTGGCTGCAGATTCTTTTTCTTGTAACAAGAAATATGTATTCATTTATCTATTATGTTTTATTAGTAAATTATTATCCCATTCTTTCATAGTCCTGCCTTGTTACACCTTTGCATATAGAGTGCAAATCAAATAGTTCCTATAGGAGATTTCTAACCAGAGTCTGGCCTGTATGTTTTTATATGGCATGTCTAATTCTTCATATTTTTGACACAAGAATCTCTTTAATTGATATTACAAGTAGGCCCAGTCTTGCATGAATATTCAGTAGAAAAAAGTATTTACTTGTAGAAAGGGGTATTTATGGAGAAAGGATCAAAGCTACTTAGTACTGAAGGGATTAAAAGTTGGCATACTTACTAGAGTCAAACACTTCTCTAACAAGTAGCTAAAAGTTTAACCTTTACTCTATATACCCTTTACACTTTACCTTTTAACCCTTTCCCTCATAGGCTATTTTTAGATCCAACCACTTTGAATAAATCTAATGAAAAGGAGCATTAACTAGAGAAAAGGAAAATTTTAGAATTTTGTAGTTTGAAACCATTGTGATAAATAGAGCATTTGCTCCTATAGGAGCAAATGCTCTTTTTATCACAATGGTTTCAACAGTTGATTTTTACAGAGGCGTAGAAAGGCGTATTTATGGAGGAAAGGGTTTATGCCTTGCAAACAGAATAGACATGTTGGAGCCATCTCATTAAGGTTGTCTGTGTTTACTTCTGGAATTATATTGATCAGATCTGATTCTACCATTTCTGTCTTTATGACTGGTGGCAGCTTAATGCAGAATGAAAGTCATGCAATATGGTCCTAAAAGAACTTTCAGCTTGACCTCCATCCTGCATGAATCCTTTACCTCATGTAAATGCCAATTCATCCTTTGCAAACAGAGTAGACCCAGATTAGTTTGCTGCAGTTGGAGCCATCCAATTGGGGCTTGCTTTGATCTGATTCTATCACAGTTAAAATTTGCCAATGTTAAAATGTTGATCTAAATATTATATTTGTACAGGCATTATTTCTTACAGGAATATTTAACAGGTAATGTGTTAAGCAGCTACCGGCCTAAAAATTTCTTTCTTTACTGAAGTTTTGGTTTGGTGAGATTTATCTGTGGACTGTTTGCCAATAGCCAACATCTTCAACATGCACTTTTTTGGTCATATAGTGGTCACTATCTCTATTTTGTCATGTGACCAACAGCTTTAGATACATTAAGGCAGAAGGCTGCTTAACCCCATGAATATTCATATAAGAAATAATGATATCATGAATATTAATTAGATTGTTATAATAGCGCACGGACACAGGAAATTTTGGCCATGCCAGAAACTGTAGAATCCTATATATTATATCATAAGCAAACAGAGCAGACCCTAATCAGACGGCTCATTATAGGAGGAGTCTGATATGGGTTTACTCTTGAAAGGCGTATGTATGGACAAAGGGCTAATGCAGGATGAAAGTACTTTCACCCTGTATTAAGCTGCCACCTGTCTCCAACACTGATATTTATACTAAATTGAACAACTGGTTTAGAGGGTTTTTACTGGAAGTCAGTTGCATACAATTTTACAGAGCAAGATCAGTTCCTGAGTAACTTGATATTATGATACTGCCAGTAGTCAGATGGTTAACTGAATCTGATGAACGTTAAATATGGGGGAAGATAAGAAAGATCAGTTGACAATTTTCATAACAGATTAAATGGTTTGTAGTGAATAAATCTAAAACCATGACATTTAGAGTGAGAATTACAATCGTTATTTGTCCAGTCCATGATTACTTTTGCAAACAGTTAAAATCCAGATGACATGCCAAGTAGGTTTATATCTGTTAAGGATCTGGACTGTTTGGTAGACTGATAATGTCTTTGAAAAAGGGGCAAGTGAATGTCTGCTTTGATAGGTGGAGCAAGGAGACATGTTCCATGGATGAAAATCTCTCGGCATGCTTAATAAGTTAACCATTTACCTCAAACAAATACTTGTTCATGCCTTTGGAGACAGAATAGACCAAGGATCTGCGGTTGGTATAATAAAGATATGATTTTACTGTTTCTGCCAAGACCGAAAATACAATTATGAAAATTCACCAAATTAATATTCACGATGTCATTATTTTTTTTACATGAATATTCGTGTCATAAAGGGTTAATAAGATCATTCTATTTACTCAGACATTCCAGACAGATTACAGTAAACTGCCTGGATTTTAATATTTGTCAGACTTGTAGGCCCAGAATAGATATCCAACTACACAGCAGCTCTTGGTTCACATTCTTTTCAAATGTCCAATAGCCCTTTTCCCTCTACTACACCAGCAATGAGAATAATGATGGTATATGACTAATATTGTAGCTATTTGCTTGCTTATTACAGTAAAAACCTTCTAAACCGGACATTAAATTTAGCATAACTGTCGGTCGTGGAAACCGGTGGCAGCTTAATACAGGGTGAAAGCCATGCAGAAAGCTGCTGTAGGGACTTTCTGCATGACCCACCTTGCATTAAGCAGCTACCTACCTAGGAGTATCTAAATTCTTCTCTACTAGAATTCCAATTTAGATGGGTTTTACTGTAATTGTCTTCTTCAATAATTGTTCTCAGCTACACTTTTCATCTCTGTTTGTAAAGGAGTGAAAAGGGTTTGTATGTAGTAAAGGGTAGAAGGTTGTGTTCTGTTTTTGTTAGACCACAGGGTGATATAGGTGCCAACAATCTAGTCGTATTTCATGGTTGATGTTAAGCCAAGCCATAGGTTTTGTCCTATACAGCTGTATAACCTTTTACTTAACCCTTTCCTCCATAAGGTATTTTTAGACCCAACCTCTGAATGAATCTACCAAAAAGGAGCATTAACTTTAGAAAAGGAATTTTTTAGAATTTTGTAATTTGAAACCATTGTGATAAATAGAGCATTTGCTCCTATAGGAGCAAATGCTCTATTTATCACAATGGTTTCAACAGCTGACTTAAACAGAGGCGTAGAAAGGCGTATTTATGGAGGAAAGGGTTAATGGAGACGCCTTTTGGCACCAGACGTGTCTGTTCTGTTTGCTTATGATAGAATTGATTCTGCAGTTTGCAGTTTAAGATATGGTGAAACTTCCCCTTTTTCATGATGCCATTATAAAAATTCATCTAATTGATATTCAGTTATATATTTCTGACATGAATATTAATGTTGTAAAGGGATAAACTCTTGGCAAACTTATTGATTACTGCTTGTGTAGATGATTTTATTACGTGGCAGGTAATATTCTCAGATCCTGATTGGACACCTTGCCGGGTGTACAGGTCCGTACAGAGATGTATGTATTAATACAATAGTCTGTCAATATTTGATTCGTTAATTTTTGTCTCAGCCAAACATTCAATAGCGGTAAACTCTACCATTGTCTGTATAGTCATATGCATGTTTCTAGCAAGATTTTCCTGCGATTGAATTACGGCTGATATAAAAATATAACAAGCCTAACACTGATATGCATATTAAAACCTAATGCAGAAGAATTCCTTGTGGCAAAAGTAATGTTTTAGCATGTTTACGTGTTTAATAAGTTTTGCAAAATCAAAACGCAAAGTCCTCCTTAGTTTAAAATATTCTTAAGGAGCTTATGCATATACGTCCAGATCAATCGCAAATATTAATATAAGAATTAGCATTGTAGAACTGTTCATGGACTGAATATTTATAGTAACATATTGATAATGAACTTTTTGGCTGTGACAGAAACTGATCAATATTATTCCATAAGCAAAAAGCAGACCCTTATCAGACAGCTCCTTAATACCAACTAATTAACACAATTTAGTGGTCGCTATAGAGAGGTTGTACTGTAAAAGATAATGCCTTCATGAATACCAATTGGCAGGAAAATTATGAAGAAGTGAAGTTTGGGCCATGGGACCTTCTCTATTTTACATCATTGGCATAAAGAGCCGAACTCAGGTCACACGGCTCCTACAGGAGCCATCTTATCGTGGTCTACTCTCATTGAAGAGGTGTATCTAGGAGATAAAGGGTTTAAGACTTATTTTGGATGGCCACTTCAGGGAGGTATTATTAGCCATGCAGTTATACAGTAAAACCTCTCTATAATGGCCACTGAATTACATCAAGTATTTATGTTAAAGACAGGTGACTGCTTAAATCAAGGGGAAAGTAAAACAGAACGCTCCTATAGGAGCGTTCTGTTTTACTTTCACCTTGCTTAAAGCATTCACCTGCCCTAAATACCAACTAATTAACACAATTTAGTGGCCGTTATAGAGAGGTTTTACTGTATCTGGATTTCTTACACTGGTTAGATATGGTTTGCAAGTCTCGAGTGAGAGTTTGAATTATGTTTGATTCATAATTTATTGTACATTTTAAGGTTTTATTCATATAAAGTACCCATGTTTTAGTGTATGATCTTGCCATCAAACCTATTGATGTTTCTGTCCTATCTCTCTTACCCATTAAAGCATCCCATTATCCAAAACGTGTTTGTTCACTTGTTTTACTTTTACAAGTAGTCCTTAGTATTCGATTCGTGTACGTCGTTGGGAGGATGGACGTTGATTTTTTTCTTTCAGGAATGAAATTTAGTAAAGTTAGGAAAACAAAGTCTTGGTATTAAAATAATTACTATGTGGACATAGGTTAGGATTGCATTTGATGAACCTTGGATCAAGGTCAAGGTAACTTGTTCCTGAAAGTAAAATGTTTCAATACACTGCATGTAGTTTACCCACTCTCTCCTACTGACGCCTTTTTGAGCCTCTGTAAAGCTCATTTTTCTAAACCATTGTGATAAATAGAGCATTTGCTCCATGTGAGCAAATGCTGTTTTTATCACAATGGTTTCAATATTGCACAATTATTATACCCCCCTTTTGAAAAAATGGGGGTATATTGCTTTGCACATGTCGGTCGGTCGGTAGATCGATGGTTTCCGAACTAATAAACGACTTGGCCTAGAATCTTCAAACTTGCTGTGGTGGTTGGTCATGACAAGTAGATGACCCCTATTGTTTTTGAGGTCACTAGGTCAAAGATCAAGGTCACCATGGCCTAAAATGGTGAAATAGCTTCCGATCAATAACTGCTCAAGGGTTTGGCTTGGGATCTTCAAACTTGCTGTGGTGGTTGGTCATGACCACTAGATGACCCCTATTGATTTTGAGGTCACTAGGTCAAAGGTCAAGGTCACCATGACCTTAAATGGTTTCCGATCAATAACTGCTCAAGGGTTTAGCTTAGAATATTCAAACTTGCTGTGGTAGTTGGTCATGACCAAAGGATGACCCCTATTGATTTTGAGGTCACTAGGTCAAAGGTCAAGGTCACCATGACCTTAACTGGTAAAATGGTTTCTGATCCATAACTGCTCAAGGGTTTGGCTTAGGATCTTCAAATTTGCTTAGGTGGTTGGTCATGACAACTTTGATGAGTCCATTTGTATTTTAGGTCACTAGGTCAAAGGTCAAGGTCACCATGACCTTAAAGGGTGAAATGGTTTGCGATCAATAACTGCTCAAGGGTTTGGCCTAGGATCTTCAAATTTGCTGTGGTGGTTGGTAATGACCACTAGATGACTTCTATTGTTTTTAGGTCACTAGGTCAAAGGTCAAGGTCACCATGCTCTTAACTGGTCAAATGGTTTCCGATCAATAACTGCTCAAGGGTTTGGCTTAGAATCTTCAAACTTGCTGCGGTAGTTGGTTATGACAACTGGATGACCCCTATTGTATTTGAGGTCACTAGGTCAAAGGTCAAGGTCACCATGACCTTAACTTGTAAAATGGTTTCTGATCAATAACTGCTCTAGTGTTTGGCTTAGGATCTTCAAATTTGCTTAGGTGGTTGGTCATGACAACTAATGAGCCCTTTTGTTTTTCAGGTCACTAGGTCAAAGGTCAAGGTCACCATGACCTTAACTGGTGAAATGGTTTGCGATCAATAACTGCTCAAGGGTTTGGCTTAGGATCTTCAAAATTGCTGTGGTGGTTGGTCATGACAACTAGATGACCCCTATTGATTTTGAGGTCTCTAGGTCAAAGGTCAGGGTCATCATGACCTTAACTGATGAAATGGTTTCCAATTATTAACTGCTCAATGGTTTGGTTCAGGATCTTCAAACTTGCTGTGGTAATTGGTCGTGACCACTAGATGACCCCTATAGTTGTTGAGGTCACTAGGTCAAAGGTCAAGGTCACCATGACCTTAATATGTGAAATGTTTTCAGATCAATAAATGATCAGTGGTTTGGCTTAGGATCTTCAAAGTTGCTGTGGTGATTAGTCATGACCGCTAGATGACCTCTATAGTTGAGGTCACTAGATCAAAGGTCTGGGGGGGGGGGGGGGGTATACATGTTTTATAAACATCTCTTGTTAACTTCTCTTTTTCTATAGTTAGTCTAAGGTATTCTGGAGTAATATTTCAAAAGGGAGCAATCCAGAGAAGTTGGGTCTAAAAATAGTATAGGAAGGAATGAGTTTAGATTGACATATTGTGCCATGTGACTAAACATCTGTTCAAAGTCTGTTCATCTCTTCTTGGCACAATTTCGTCAACTTAAAAATATATACAAATTCAGATTTTGAAGTAAACCCTTCCTTTTCCTTTCAGATACATGTACGTTTTCCTTTCAGATACATGTACGTAGGTCGGGTATGAAGCATATATTCTGATGTTACGTTGAAATGCTTGGCATCTCTTCGTTATCGGAAGTGTTTGTCAAATACTGGCTAAACGTTAAAGCTATCATTTGACATGGCCTCCTTTGCCTGGCACGCCCTGACATTTCGTGACATGAACTTACTCTTATAGAGAATCATAAGTGAAAGTTAACCCTTTTTTTGCCAACAATTATCAACTGCTTCAATCTTAAAGAAGACCTTTGTCTATTTATAAACCAAAACATTTCACTCCTTCGTGATTATCCAGTGATACGAGGGGCGTTCATCAAAGATTTCCCCTGACCTCTTTTCGGTTTAGGTAGGAAGTTGAAATTGTACACCAACATTAGAATATACCTCTATATGTCACATGGTAATTTGCAGTTCTCATGAATATAATTCGTTTCTGGTTTACTCGTGCTGTAACATGGTTCATACAGTCTTGAAAAGGCCCTAAATTTGAACGGGTGTCTCGAAAAGTCCCTAAATTTGAAGATGAGCCCTAAAAAGGCCATATATTGTTCACACTGGTCTTAAACATAGATTTCTTGACCATAATTTTCATTTCAAACGTATAATAATTCAGGGATAAGAACTATCCGCGGAAATCTGCAGTTGTTTCACTCGGGCCGTTTTTGAGATTGATGTCAAAAACATACCGTAAGCTGTGACATACTTTGAGACCCTAAATTTAGTGAATGGAGTCCCTAAAATTTAAAAGGCCCTGATTTTGTGTTGGGAAAGTCTGTATGAACCATGTGTAAGGTCTTGAAAAGTCCCTCAATTTGAGGATGGGCCTTAAAAGGCCATATATTTGTTCACACTGGCCCAAAAAGTTTGATTTCCTGGCCATAAGAATATGTTTAACTTGGGGCCGTTTTTGAGATCATTGTAAATCCGATGAGAAGTTTGGAGGGGTGGGGGATTCATCTGGGAACGTGTTCTAAATACAAAGCTGGAAAGTAAAATCATTGACAAAGTAACAGAGCTTAAAACAGTTTAAGTATAAGGTAGGTGTAAGTGTACTTCTTATTAGAAATGAGTTATAGTCAAAAACATACCGTAAGCTGTGACATACTTTGAGATCCTAAATTTAGTGAATGGAGTCCCTAAAAAGGCCCTGATTTTGTGTTGGGAAAGTCTGTATGAACCATGTTCTATTAAACTTGTCTATAATTCGTGTTGATTTGGGTACATAAACCAAACTATCAAGTATTCATTGGCAAGCAGCAAATAGCACGTGGCAAGTAGCAAATGTGAAGAAGCAACTGGCAAGTGACAACTAGCAAGTGGCAAGTAGCATGTCGTGACCTGCATTCCATATGTACGATTCCATATTCGTATTTGCACACCGAAAGAGGCATTTGAGGGAAAAAAGCAGTTTATGGGGAGGATGCCCCCTCATATGATGTCAAACACTGGCATCGTCAGTTCAAGCATGGAAGATCGTCGCATAACTGCGCCAATTAGCCCATGAGGTCAAGATCAGTGTAGGGTCTGTGGAAAAGATCATCCATTACTACATGTATTTGCACATGAGAAAGGTATCTGCTAGATGGATTCCAAGGTTGCTCACACCTTCCCAGAAGTAAGAGCGAGTTGAGTGCTCCCAAACTCTTTTGACAATGTGCCGCGACTATCAAGAGGACTTTTTTGATAGACAATTTACACAGGACAAAACTTGGGTGCATCACTGATCCGGAGACAAAAGCTCAGTCGAAGCATTGGGAACATTTTGACTTGCCATCCCCGAAAAAGGCACGTGTCCGACCCACAGCGGGTAAAGCCATGATGACATTGTTTTGTGATCAGCGCGGAGTAGTGATGGTGGATTTCTTGGGTACCACAATTAATTGGGCATACTATGCATCACTTTTGAAGAAATTGCGAAATTCCATCAAAACCGAGAGGCGTGGTATGCTGACTAGCGTGGTTTGACTCCTGCAGGACAATGCTCCAGTTCACAACTCGCATATTGCCCAGACAGAAGCTCGATCCTGTGGCTATGAAATCCTTCTTCGCCCTTCGTACTCTCCCGACCTGACACCATCTGATTTGCACCTCTTTCCAACTATGAAGTCATTGTGTCTCCCCCCATATTTATATGGGGGAGACATATTGTTTTCGTGAGAGTTGTCTGTTTGTCTGTCTGTCCGTCCGTCCATCTGTCCGTCTGTCTGTTCGTCTGTCCGTCACACTTTTTGTCCGGACGATAACTTCAATATGCCTGATGCCAGTTGATTGAAACTTCATATATGGAAAGAGCATAATGAGAGGAAGTGTCATGCACAAGGTCCATAACTCTGGCTTCACTAATATAGGAGTTATTGCCCCTTGTGAAAAAATTCACACTTTCTTGTCCAGACAACTTCAATATGGCTGATGTCAGTTGATTGAAACTTCATATAAGGAAAGAGCATAATCAGAGGAAGTGTCATGCACAAGGTCCATAACTCTGGCTTCACTAATATAGGAGTTATTGCCCCTTGTAAAAATGCACACTTTTTGTCCGGACGATAACTCCTATATGGCTCATGCCATTGGATTGAAACTTCATATATGGAAAGATCATGGCGAGAGAAAGTGTCATGCACAAGGTCCATAACTCTGGCTTCATAAACAATGGAGTTATTGCCCTTGTAATGTTTTCAACATTTTTTTTTGTCCGGGCGATAACTCCTATATGGCTCATGCCATTGGATTGAAACTTTATACATGGAAAGATCATGATAAGAGAAAGTGTCATGCTCAAGGTCCATAACTCTGGCTTCACTAATATTGGAGTTATTGTCCTTTGTAAAAAAACACAATTTTTTGTCAGGATGATAACTCCTATATGGCACATGCCATTGGAGTGAAACTTCATACATGGATTGATCATGATAAGAGAAAGTGTCATGCATAAGGTCCTTAACTCTGGCTTCAATAAATTGAGAGTTATTGGCCCTTGTACATTTGTTTAACGCTTTCTTGTCCGGACGATAACTCCTACATGGCTCTTGCCATTGTATTGAAACTTTATACATGAAAAGAACATGATGAGAGAAAGTGTCATTAACAAAGGCCATGACTCTGGTTATTCGTTATTGCCCTTTGTTACATGTTTTGTCTGATCAAGAACTCCTCTTCGGCTGATGCTATTGGAATGACATTTCATTTATGGAAAGAGCATGATGAAAGTAAGCGTCATGCACAAGGGCCATAACTCTGGTATCAATATTTTTGAAGTTATTAGCTGTTATCATTTTCTTCTTGAAAAATGTGGTGTGGAAAGCGCATAATGAGAGGAAGTATCAATCATCAAGTCCATAACATTTTTAGTGATTTCCCTTTGCATATTGTTTTTATCAGAGGGGAGACATTCGTTTTTGTGACAAAAACCTCTAGTTTTTAAAGGGAAAGCGAATCTCAGACGACGAAAGCCTCGTTTCCGATTTCAAGGCATGGCTGCAGGCATTGCTTAACTTAGAATAAATGTATTCAGTTATACTAATATATAAAATCAATCATCGCGAAGTGTCCTTTTGACAATGGAAGTGTGTGGTTGCGCGTGCGTGAATGTGTATGGGGATAGGTGGGTATGAGTGTGTTGTGTATGTGTGTGCGTGGGTGTGGGTGTTGGGGGAGGTATAGTTGGATCCGCCCATGCATGTGCTTTTTTTCCATTTAAACCCTTTCAAAGGGTTGGGGGAATATGGGAAGGACACGAAAGTGTTACGGACGAACAGACAGAAGGAATGACGGACAGACGAAGAGCATTCCCATAATGATCTCCCCGTTTTGCAGCGGGAGAGTTAGAATCCGTAAATGTAATCCAAAATCGAAATTGCTCTAGGATGCTAACAATGGTGTGATTCAAACTATTTAGATGGTTACTAAAATATTAATAATATATGCATTTAAACATAATTGGAGCAACTTTAAAAAACTCAATTATACCAATTACTGGAGAATGACTGTATAACGTCAATCAGATTCATATTACATATTACCATTGTTGCAATAAGCATGCAATGGGAACACGTGAAATATTGTTTGGGTCAATATTTACTGTTGAAAATTGAACTGGTGTTGAAAGGAATGTGTTTTGATGGGGAGGTATGTGTGTGTCTGTGTGTGTGTGTGTGTGGGGGGGGGGGGGGTTAAAGAGGGTCTAGACCATTCGCTGGATCCACGCACCCCTTGCTGTGATGTCCAATAAGGTTTCAACTAACCGTGATAAAAGACCCGGAAACTGGTCAAAATTTACAACGGCTGTTTTTATCAAAGTTTGGTGTTGAAATTGTGTCCGAGGTCTGGACTGACATCTCCCTCTACATGGATGCCAAGGAGGGAGTCTCAACTATTCTTGCCGGGAGTGTGTTTCACAAGGGTACGACTCTTGGGAAGAAGAAAGGACAAAGAACGGAACAAAGTTTGTGAATATATGTGTGCGAATTTGTTCGTAAAACAGACTATGTATTTGCATAAACTGTGTCGAAACTCAAAGAATGTAGTAAGAACCAGATACCCATTTTTAGCTAAATTCCTTAACGACGAGGCGCCATTCTCAAGTGCATATTTGCGAATATGTTTCCGAAATCAGTAAAACTTCTTTATAACGATCACTAAATTGTGTTAATTAGTTGGTAGTTTGGGCAGGTGGTTGCTTAAAGCAAGGTGAAAGTATAACAGAACGCTCCTATAGGAGCGTTCTGTTTTACTTTAACGCTCCTATAGGATCGTTCTGTTTTACTTTCAGCTTGCTTTAAGCACCCACCTGCCTTTAACACAAAATACTTGATGTAATTTAGTGGTCGTTATAGAGAGGGTTTACTGTATATTGTCGATTTCGTTTTTGTATAAACTCCTCCCAGGTAACTGGTTATGCCGTGGCAGTAAGGACTATAACGGTGTTTCATGGTTAAATAAATATTTGTTGTTTTTCCTCGGGGGTTATCACTTATCCACCATATACATCACATACATTAACCCCTATAAACCAGAATTCTAGTAAAGAGAATTAAGATACGTTTATGAAGATGGCCGCTTAACGCAGTGTGAAAATCATGCAGAAAGCTCCTCTAGGAGCTTTCTGCATGACTTTCATCCTGCATTAAGCTGCCACCTGTATATAAAGTATGCCTATAGTCAGTTTGATCAATTCTAGAGTGTCTGATTAAGCTGAAGAATATTCACACAAGGCTCCGTCCACCCATTATGGACATTGATTGATATAATTAATTATGGTATTACCCTCCCAGGAGCACTTTAATCTGCGTCTAGACTGTTTGCAAAGGTCTTATTTTCTTAGTTCCTAGACATTTAGGATAAATACATTCTGTATATTAGCTGCACCACAAGGTAGGGGACTTTCGGTGTTCTCTAGTTTTGCAAAACCCATAGACCCAAACAAGCCGCCCAAACAAATATGATGCGTCTGACCAGGATATACACTGTTTGTCAAAGTGAATAATAGAATATTGCTGACGTTGACAAATGTGAATAATTAGAGGTAACTATGTATTGTTGTAATTATAAATGCAATCGCCCCATATACTGAACCGTTAAAATGTGTTTGGAGAGTCGACGCCGAGTCCAATATAGGTTTCCATGGTTGTGAAATAGTACGATGTACACTATATAATGACCTCTTTATTTTATGCCAGAATTGTTTAGTTTTGAAACCTGTGATAAATAGAGCATTTTCTCCTGTCTCCATAATCGATATTTAAACTAAATTGAATGTCCGGTTTAGAGGGTTTTACTGTAATACTGAACAACGCTTGTCGCTCAAATATGCATGCGTCTATTCTCAGTGTTTATTACTTTACTAGGTTCCGAGGTTATAAACTTGAGACTCGATGAGCAGATTGGCCATGGAACAGCTCACACATAGTGCCTTTCTCAACAGACATTGGTTTTCGTGTCAAACAATTCGTTCCAGTGAAAAGCTTAGCTGTGCCACAAGGGTGTCAATTTCCCGGACTCAGAAGCGGAACAAAGTTTTTTAACATTGGAGCCTAAAGTGCAAACTTGTCTTTGATAGTCTGTGCCTCATTTTCACTGATGCAGTAAACCCTCTTTATTCTGGTAGCCGACTGTCTTTAAAACAAAATACTTGATATAATTCAGTGGCCGTTATAGAGAGGTTTTATTGTACTCAGATCCTACAGTTAGGATAGATTGGATTTAATAACAAAACATAAATGTCGTACAATTTATGACATGGTTACCCCTCGCAGACTAGATCAAGGTTAAGTTAACTCTAAAACTAGATAAGAGTTCATTTAAATGTCTTGTAACGCTCAGAGGTATTCGAAGCGTAGAACAAGTCATTCGCGTCGATTTTTTTGTTGCGAATTTCAGCATTTCGACTATACAGTAGAACCTCGATATCTCGAACTTTAAGGGACCATGCAAATTACTTCGAGATAACGGGAGTTCAAGTCAGCTTATTTATATCTTGGAAATTTTCTCGATGTGACAATATGAAAAGAGAAACTTGCAGACTGAGATTTATTGAATATGTTCATGAGCTGTTATTTTAAAGTGCAACACTGCTCACCCCCAAATCCATTTCGGGCTTGATCGTTTCGGCCCCATTATAAAATATAGCCGTTTTTACGCAAACATTAGTCCAACCGATTTGCATTCAAAGGTATATAAATGATTGAACGAAAATTGTACCAATATACGCAGAACTAAATCCAATAGATATATGTTTGATTAGATGATAAATAAGCTTTCAACACCAGTACATGCCGTTGTAATGAGGAAAAGTGACCCCCGTAGTAGATCGACCGGGGTCGATTTATTATATAGTACTCTGACCCCCGGCCATTTTATAGTGTGACCCACTCTTTTAATCGTAGTAGGTCGGCCGAGAGTTCTATATATTTTATAGTACTATGACCCCCGGTCATTTTACTATAAAATAAAGTGACTCCTTTACAAAAATACATCCACTACGGGGTCGATAAATCATATACATGTAGTACTATGACCCAAGGCAATTTTACTATAAAATATAGTTACTCTCTTGCCAAAATGCATTCACCAGGGGGTTGATATATTGTATAGTACTATGACTCCCCTGTCATTATACTATAAGATATGTAGACTCCCTTGCCAAAATACATCCACGATAGGAGTCGATATATTATATACATGTAGTACTATGACCTCCATGCCATTTTAATATAAGATAAAGTGACTCCCTTGCAAAAATACATCCACCACTGTGGTCGATATATCATATAGTACTATGACCCCGGTCATTTTACTATAAAATATAGTGATCCCTTGCCAAAATACACCCACCAGGGGGGTCGATATATTATATAGTACTATGACCTCCATGTCATTTCACTATAAAATATAGTGACTTCCTTGCCAAAATATATCCAAGATGGTGGTCGATATATTATATAGTACTATGAGTCCATGTCATTTTACTAGAAAATATACCGACTCCCTTGCCAAAATATATCCATGATGGGGGAGGGGGTCGATATATCATATAGTAATCTGACCCCATGCCATTATATTATAAAATATAGTGTCTCCCTTGAAAAAAATGCACCCTACAATGATGTCGATATATCATATAGTACTGTGACCACCAGTCATTTTACTGTAAAATATAGTGACTCCTTCGTCAAAATACACCCACGATGGGGGTCGATATTTCTACAGTACTATGAACCCATGTCATTTTACTAGAAAATATACCGACTCCATTGCCAAAATATATCCACGATGGGAGTCGATATATTATATAGTACTATGACCCCCATGTCATTTTGCTACATAATATAGTTACTCCCTTGCCAAAATACATCCACGATGGGGAGAGGGGTCGATATATCATATAGTACTTTGACCCCATGCCATTTTACTATAAAATATAGTGTCTCCTTTGCAAAAATGCATCTACCAATGTGGTCGATATATCATATAGTACTGTGAACACCGGTCATTTTACTATAAAATACATGTATAGTGACTCCTTCGCCAAAATACATCCATGATGGGGGTCGATATATTCTATAGTACTATGACCCCATGCCATTTTACTAGAAAATATACCGACTCCCTTGCCAAAATACATCCACGGAGGGGGTCGATATATTATATAGCACTATGACCCCATGCCATTTTACTATAGCATATAGTGAATCCCTTGCCAAAATACATCCACGATGGGTGCTCGATATATTATATAGTACTATGACCCCATGCCATTTTACCAGAAAATATGACTCCCTTGCCAAATACATCCACGATAAGGGGGGGGGGGGGTTGTCGATATACACGGGGGTCAAAGTACTATATAACATATCGACCCATAGTGGATGTATTTTGGCAAGGGAGTCACTATATTTTATATTAAAATGACCGGGGGTCGTAGTACTATATGATATGTCGACAACAGTGGTGGATGTAGTTTTGCAAGGGAGTCAGTATATTTTATAGTAAAATAGCATGGGGATCATAGAACTATATAATATATCACCCGCACCCCTGACGGATGTATTTTGGCAAGGGAGTCACTATATTTCATAGTAATACGGCCATTGGGCCATGTATCTATATGACTTATCGAGACCCCGTAGTGGATATATTTTGGCAAGGGAGTCGGTATATTTTCTAGTAAAATGGCATGTGGGTCATAGTACTATATAATATATCGACCCCCTGGTGGATGTATTTTGGCAAGGGAGTCACTATATTTTATAGTAAAATGGCCTGGGGGCCATAGTACTATATAATATATCGACCCCATCATGGATGTATTTTGGCAAGGGAGTCACTATATTTTATAGTAAAATGGCATGGGGATCATAGAACTATATAATATATCACCCGCACCCCTGGCGGATGTATTTTGGCAAGGGAGTCACTATATTTTATAGTAATACGGCCATTGGACCATGTATCTATATGAGTCATCGATCCCGTAGTGAATGTTGTTTTGCAAGGCAGTCACCGTACTTTATAGTAAAATGGCATGGGGTCATAGTACTATATAATATATCGACCCTCCATGGTGGATGCATTTTGGCAAGGGAGTCACTATATTTTATAATAAAATGGCATGGGGTCATATTACTATATGATTTATCGACCCAGTAGTGGATGTATTTTTGCAAGGTAGTCACTTTATTTTATATTAAAATGGCATGGGGGTCATAGTACTATATAATATATCGACCCCCTCATCGTAGATGTATTTTTGCAAGGTAGTCGGTATATTTTCACGTTGAGGTATATAACACATTTTGAGCCAGTTAAACAAACATATAAATTATCAGGGGCAATATAATTTTAGGAAATCAAAGGACACAAGTCACACAACTCAAATGATCATTATGTTACCTTGACATGGTGTGAAACAATCACTTAAACATAGATGACCCCCGCTTGAGCTGTGAAGAAGATACATACTAGTATATATTTGCTACGATTTAAGTCTTAAGAGAATCAAGGTAAGCAACTCCAATAATTTTTAATGTCATACATTTATTTATCAACCTCTAAATATATTCCTTGACGTTTTCAAAGGAAGTTTTCATTCATGTAACTACTGACACAAACAAAATATTGAATTGACTCAACTGAACAAGGTACAAATCATCAGATTTTAACGCATATTTTAACTAATCAAGGGCAATACCTTCAAAATAACAAGAGAGAGTGAACTGAAATAACAAAGGTTCACAACAATTCATGCTGGGCAACATTTCTGTGGTATTTCAAGACTAGCCCTATTAGATTTAGTTATGTGTGACTCAAAGTTCGTTATAAACTAAAACACATTCCAACTTGACCGGGGGTCATAGTACTTTATAGTAAATCGACCCCGGTCAATCTACTACGGGGGTCACTTTGTTATATGAGGGGTCAGGATTTTATACGTAAGGGGGTCATAGTACTACGACTCCCCCGGTTATAATACTATGACCGGGGTGGGGGGGGGGGCATAGTTCTATATAGTAAATCGACCCCGGTCGATCTACTACGGGGGTCACATTTCCTCATTACACCGTATTTTGATAGTCAAGTATGGGGAATGGGTTTACTAAGTATCCTGTTTAATTTGTGGAAATTGTAAAGTCAGTGTATGGAATTAAAAAAAAGCAACCTTGGTTCATGTTGGAATTTGAATTCTATTGTGATAAGACACACATAAGAAAACACACTTATCATAATATCAAGCAATAAATATACCGAACAAATATGAATTAGCAAACATACTTATCAAGCAAGAAATATACAGAGCAAATAGATAAGGAACAAATAGAAATGACAGCTATAGGGCGAATCGCCGTGACGTCACGCGCACCTGTTATCTTAGCCGAGAAAAGCTTGGTGGGCAAAAAGACTGATAGCTGATATGTAAACAATAACAGAAACATTGACAGCACTCTGAAAACTTCTGTTAAAATCAATAAAAAACGATTATGGTGCAATCGTTGATGATAATTACATCGATAATACGTGTAAAAACATAAACATGAACCGAAAATTGATTCTGGAAGATGAATTTACAAGATACAAACATCTTTATTTGGAGTCGGTTGTACAACAAATAACATGACAGGTCTACAATAAACTATTTGCCGACTATGTAACAAAAATAACAACAGTTTAACATGACAACCTGTTAAATTGAAAGATATAAGCTTTTCAAAGCATGGGTAATACACAGTATAAAAAATAATAATCAGAAAAGGTTAAATATTGATAAAACACACAAGTTAACTGTATTTGTTAAAACCTCATATCTAAAGGATATAATACTGATTAGAGTTACAAAAGTCCATACATTTCTAAAGATGTGTCACATAGTTCCTATCACAGGATACTATATTGTCAGTCATGACAAAAATGTTATTTGTTGCAAATTTATATAAAATCATAAGGCGTGAAATTTCGCCCAGATTTAAGAGTTGACATCGTGATACACATAAAAATTGACTTGGACCCTTTACTCCGTGAATATTCTTGTAAGAAATACTGATATCATGAATATTTATTAAATTAGTTTTTATAATAGCATATGTACTGAGGATGATTTGGCATTGGGAAAGACTAGATTCAGATCCAACATAAATTCATAAACAAACATGCATTCATGGTGCATTCAAGGCTCGTCTGACAGTATAGATCATAACCTGCCAATGCTGTGAATGTTTTTAAATGTACACTGTATATATATATATATATATATATATGTATAGCACAAGTGATTGGAGTTCTTTAAAAACTTCTTTTTTAATCTTAAAGGAGCTCTCTAGTTATCTTGGCTCTTTTTGTCTGTCTTCTAAATTTTCTGTTAATATGCGCGCATCCAAAACAGCAGAACAGTCAGTAAGATGACGGCAGTCGTCATTGGTAGAAGTAAAACAGAGAATACCCTGATCCGGGTCTACTCTGTTTGAAAGCACGTGAAAAAGCGTCGATGTTTTCAGAACTTTTACTTCTGTTGTCTGGTCATGTCAGGTATACATTTTTAGCTGAATTCGTAACGTAAGGTTGGTTGTCGGTGGTTTTTAACCCTTTCCCTGTTGAATATTTATGTCAGAAAAAGATGACATCATTAATAGTTATAAGCCGATTTTTATAATGGTATAGAAACACATGCCTTTTTTGGTACTGGTAGAAATGAAGAGTCAGATTTGATATAATTTCATAAGCAAACAGATTGGGTCCGATCATACGGCTCCAATAGCCTTCTGATCTTGGTTTACTCTGTTTGCAAATGCATGAACTGAAAATTAATTGTGTTAGACAGTTGGAGACTATATTATTACATTACTTACTCAGCCGAAATACCGCTAATTTACTAACTAGATCTAGAAAAAGACTCAAAGAGTAACGATCAAATGTGCCAGATGGTCAGTAAATCCCCTAGTTTCTCAGCAGGGAACAAGGGTCAGCGATCACACAATTGCCATCTATCACACACTGTCTTATCAACAAAGTTATGAACTATTACGTAACAGGAATGCTTCTAATGTAACAACTACCAAACAATGTGCCAATTGTCTAAAGTTATGATTTGTTAAACAGCTTCCCGAACAATAGAAGATAACTATAAGTACAAAAATGAGTCATGCAGGAAACACCACATACAGAACAAACACTCGCCCGAACAGCAACACAAGGAAACAGCAAATGTACATAGGTAGAAAAAACAACAAGAGACGCACAAAGACAAAACAAACATACAATAGGAGGAAGATGGAAGTACCGCCTTGGAACGGTCAGTGACAAAAGTCACCGGGGGTTTAAACCGGTTTATGGGCGCCCAACCTCACCTTTATTCCATCCCCATCCTAAAAGACAAACAGTGTAAATAAACGTATCCCCTCTCCGACTAATCTACAACAACCGCGACAGCAAATACAGTGGTAAAGTGCATGTATAACAAAAAAACATTTTATTGAAAATACTGTATCCACCTATCGCTATTGTACTCAATGATTGAGCTGCAAACAGAGTAACTGTAGAAAAGTAATAAAGGGTACGACAAAAATGAAATAGTACAGATATCCGACGTTCTCCTTCCATTTCTGGATTTAAGAGGTCGCCTTCATAGAGTACTAAACCTTTCTTGTCGGCGTACATGCAAAGAGGCCAGCGTGATTGCCAACTGTAAAAGGGTTCACAACCAAACATGCAGTATGTTGTAGTAATACAGGATCATATCCCTTTTTAATGAATTGTTTTATATATTTGATGAACAAAGTGAGAAATTGGGTATGTCCAATAATTTTACGAAGTTTGTAAATCACATCACCATAAAATTCCGGATGTGAAATACCGTGTCGCAAAAGTACCTTGAGATTACATTTGTACTTGCCAATAAGCGAGAGATTTCGATAGTAAAATTTAGAGAAAGTTTTTCTTAGTTTATGGTATCTATATCCTTGTTTAAGCAGTTTATCAGTTAAAATGAGATTTCGACTGTTAAAATCGTCAATAGATGAACAAGCTCTAGCAAAACGCATAAGTTGAGATATATAAACCCCGTAAGATGGAGCACGGGGAACATCCCCGTCAAGATGAGGAAAATTTACAATATTAAAATCAAAATCATCTCTTTTGTCATATATTTTAGAAGAAATCATTCCATTATTAATTTTAAGGTCTAGGTCAAGAAACGCTGCATAATTGTCGGACGGGTTAGCTTTATTCAATTTGAGTTCTTTAGGATAAATTGTAGGAATCAGAGCATCAAAGAAAGGGTTATCTAAGTTAAAAATATCATCCAAATATCGACAAGTTTCATTGAAGGCTTTTATAACATCTTCTTGTGATTGAGGATTCAAACTCAACATGAAATCTCTCTCATAGCAGTACAAAAACAAATCAGCGACAAGTGGTGCACAATTCGTACCCATGGGAATACCAATTACCTGACGGTATATAGCATTCCCATAACGTACAAATATGTTATCCAAAAGAAAGGTTAGTGCTTCGCAAACTTCTGAGCAAGTCCAATTGGTGTAATATTTCATTTGCTCGTCAGTAAAGAAAGCTTTTTCAGCATTACATGCCAAGAATGATGTTTTTTCTCGGGCAAATACTTTCTGGATCAAGTTAGTAAGCTTATCCTTAATTAAAATATGAGGAAGAGTTGTGTACAGAGTAGAAAAATCGTACGTGCTTACAGTGGATGCAAGATACCTTTTGTTCTTAAGTTTGTTTAAGACTTCTGAAGAGTTCTTAATAGACCAGAAGAGATTTATTCCAGAATTTTCATAAGTCTTATCACAGTAAAATTTTACATGTTCCTTTACCTTCGTTAAACAAGAAGTCAAAAGTATAGACAATTTAGTAGTTGTACATGAACTAGAATTTGCAATGAAACGCGCTTTATATGGTTTTTTATGTAGTTTTGGTAACCAATACATAGTAGGAAGTTTATGCTGTGTAATTTTAATATCGGTTCCAAATTGTTCACACTTTTTGACATGGTCTGAAATGATGGTCTTTTCGTCAGTGGTAACTGAAATGTATGACTTGGTATTAATAATTTCCTGCTTCAAGACATCGATATAATGTAATCGTCAAATAATAATCACATTATTTGATGCCTTATCAGCAGGAACAAAAACGTATTTTGAATGGAAATCCTGTAAACCCTTTTTAAGATGTCTAAATGAAGTTCTAGGTTTAGGTGGAAGAAGGTGTTTATTAGAGCTGTAAAAGGAAATGCGTTTATCAATTATATCAAAAATTAGTTTTTTCCAACAAGAAAGGGCATTAGACTCAACATGTTCTCTTCGACACCATTTAATACTAAAATTTTGTAAAGCCTCCGCAATCTGAACTCGACAAGAGTTAAAATCTATCAAGGATGGTATTCTATATTTGGGACCTTTATTCAAAAGAGATCGTAGACGTTTATCTTTAATTATCTCAAAATTACCAGTAATCACATGACCAGCCGGAGAATAGCAAAATTTTGAGGTGGCGCAATCTCAATTATGAGGAATATTATCATTAATATTAAGGTCGGCCACAATTTTATTATAGTTGAAAATTGTATTTCTGATGGGTTTGTTATATTTGTAGCAAATGATAGGTGGTTCTGTATTTTTAAAGTATTTAGGAATAGTGTCAATTACATTTTTGTCTCTAAAAATACTTTGGAGGTCAATAAAATCAATACCTTTATTAATAAAAGGAATTTTCAAGAAGAATCTTTGGTGTTCAGATAATTTGTCGATGTGCGGTCTGAGAACATGTAGAGTAAAGCTTTGTATCAAACTAGCCGTTCCTATGAGAGGATCTGATCGAAAAATAATTTTATCGGCTTGCTCGTCAATTTCTTTTAATGAACATATAGATAAGGAGGAAAGTCTAGAAAGCATGGCATGTTTACCCGAAGTTAGGCGTAAAGTATGTAGATCAAGAAGAGTCAATTTCAAACGAGATTTTCGTTTAACATTACCATTCTTGCGAATGCCATGCGAACGAGATTTGCGTTTTCTAATAGAAAAAATTGAAAAAATATCTATATCTGGTTCTTTTGAAATATTTCCAGTCTGGTAAATATTATCATTCAGTCCTAAAGGAAAAGGTGTTTGCAATTTTTTGATCCAATTTAATTCAGATATGAATCTAGCTTTCGATTTAAAGCTACTAGTCGCCTCCTTATCATATGTTATATGCTCAACAATTTGTACTAAAACATCTTTAAAAGAATGGCCAGATTTCCGAAAGTGTTGGTATAAAAAATTGTTTAGTTTACGATTTCGACACTGATATGCATGCTCACGAAATCGAGTTTTCAAAGCACGTCCTGTTTGTCCTACGTACTGTATACCGCAACTAGGCGCGTTTCAAGTTAAAACATAAATAACGTTAGTAGTAGTACAATCAACGTCTGAGTTTATCTTGACATTAAATGTTCTACCATTAACTGTAGATTTTATAGTGGAATTACAAGAAATGTTACTACAACATATGCACCTCTTAGCAAAGCACTTTTGGATAATTGGATACACTCTGTGTCGTCTGCATAAGGACCGTTTACGAATAGAAGAAACATTTTGGATAACAGATTTTAAAGGTGAAAGTACAACTCTTGGTCCATTGAAAAAACATTTATTAATAGAAAGAGATGGTATGTGAAAAGATGAAGCCGACTGAAGATTAAGTTGTTTTAAACGAACAAAAGGTTGAAGGGAAGAGAAATTAGAAATATTTCTGGGTACTTGTACAGACGACACAGATTGCATATTTAAAGCTTTTAGTTCTATTCGAGGTATTTTAACTTTATTCATATTGGAAAGTGATAGAGGGGCACCTGTATTGTGTTCATCAACACGTCAATTACATTAGTGTAGCTACCAAGTGCATCAAATTGTTGGTGAACACAACACCTACCACGAGGTGCATGACATACTTATGATGATGTAAGAGGCGAATGAGAGTTGTGTATGTTACTTGCATATCCTGCAAGAGAATGATAACAACATCGATTACGTGTACGGGGAGACTTTTTACGGCCACCACACGGCACAAGCAACACTGTTGTGATAATAAAAGTACAAAAATGAGTCATGCAGGAAACACCACATACAGAACAAACACTCGCCCGAACAGCAACACAAGGAAACAGCAAATGTACATAGGTAGAAAAAACAACAAGAGACGCACAAAGACAAAACAAACATACAATAGGAGGAAGATGGAAGTACCGCCTTGGAACGGTCAGTGACAAAAGTCACCGGGGGTTTAAACCGGTTTATGGGCGCCCAACCTCACCTTTATTCCATCCCCATCCTAAAAGACAAACAGTGTAAATAAACGTATCCCCTCTCCGACTAATCTACAACAACCGCGACAGCAAATACAGTGGTAAAGTGCATGTATAACAAAAAAACATTTTATTGAAAATACTGTATCCACCTATCGCTATTGTACTCAATGATTGAGCTGCAAACAGAGTAACTGTAGAAAAGTAATAAAGGGTACGACAAAAATGAAATAGTACAGATATCCGACGTTCTCCTTCCATTTCTGGATTTAAGAGGTCGCCTTCATTATGTTTGACTTATTAGATCTATGGCTAAGCATATTTAAACTCCAACGATTTAGATCTATTTAAAAAGGTAGTTTATTGTGAATTGCAGTTCTAAAGATAATATAGATTGATATGATCTAGATCTATTCTAAAATACTTTTACTAGATCTGTACAGTAGCCAGAAAGACATGTGCATTTTACAACACACGAATGAACGCCATGAGACTATATATCTTAATATCTCGATCTTATTAAAATAAAACGAGAATTAAAATTTTAAATAATGTTGATCTAAATTATTCGACATATCAGGCATGTCCAACAAATAATTAAGAATGTCTCTCATTTCAAAGAAAGGCCAGATCAAGGGATCGGTTTTTTGTGTTGTTTTATTTTTTCAAAGTTCAGCTGGTAGTTTATAGGTCTGATTAATTCAAGTTTCTTCTTGTATATAACCTTAGAAACTAAAACATAGTTGTCAGTATAGTCAGAGGATATAGTAAATGTGCAGAAATCAACAATTCATAACCAACACAGTCGTTAAATGATGTGTAGGCTAACTATTGCTTTGCCTATACATAGAGATACATAGGTTGTTTTGGTCTTTTTGCCCACCAGTTAACTGCGCATGCGCGAAATCGACGGGTTTGTTTACAAACAGAGATTCGCCATATATAGCGACATGATAAAAAACTGATCCTACAGGATTGACGAATCTGGGCATGTTCAATTCGCCAAGGTGTTGAAATGCATATGTACATATATAATTAGATGTATAGCAAATTATAGCAAGATATAGATCTATTGTCTGCAATTTTGTTTTGCATCATTTAAAATCTGATGCACGGAACTAACTGCATGTGCGTGTGTATTGTACTATAATATACTACTCCCAAGTCGCAATGACGTATTTGGGTATTCAATTACCGATTCCTTCAGCAAAGAAGGTCTGATCTTCATTAAACTATTATTCATTAGCACAGTGGTTAACAGTACATTCCATTTTTGTTTTTATGAACTACGTGACTATTTAGAAAGAGGCGCCAGAATAACGACCCAGAAAACATTCTAATTTCATGAACTTGTCTTAGTGAATTTGTTGAAACTTCACCAAGCTACATTCGTATTACTTCCTAGCATAATTAATTCATATCAGCATCAGAAGACTAGCCTTTCGTAAACTAGTATATACTCGAAGTAAAAATGGTATTTACCAGTGTCTGTAGATCTACTGTTTAAAACTACTTCACTTTCAATGCTCAAATAATAAACACTATACGCTTCAGTCAGAATATCATTTAATACTTATTAAACAAATAAAAAGGTTTACATAATGGCAAGCTTTGTTTTGCCGCAGCATTTACTCACTTTGCTGTACATATACATCATTTGTTTTTACTTGTGGTTTTAGTGAAAAGGAAGAACATTTAAAAACGTAAATTGAGGCAGATGGCAAATTTTGCAGACGAGAATTTTTGACAGCAAATGTGGTAAGGGACATCAGATCTGAAATCGGCGTAGATAAGAATTACCTAAAACAGAAGAAGAGATGTTTCATCAGTGTGATGATCATAGTCTTACATGAGTGTAAACTTAAGATCACTAATGACAAATAAACTATTAAACACCGTTCACTTATGATAGTGCTCTCTTTCATCTTAAAGCGGACACTAAACGAGTCTTATATTTTGACCAAGATAAAGCTCGGACAAGGTCAACATCGAATAATTATGGAAGACCGGCGATGACATTCACACTTTTATATTTCATTCTTGCAGTTTATAATATGTCACTTTTTCAGCCTCATGAATTCACGATTATCTGACATATTATTGCAACTGCTGTAAACTGAATAGGGACAGAGAGGGTTAAGAAAATATTACTTTAAACCCACTTAATACATTTCGAAGAGTTCCTCCCGGGATGACATTATGTATACATGTAAAAATAACGTCCACCAGCACATTAAAATAACCCCGGACAGAGATACCTTTTTAAGCCATTGCAAACAGAGTATATCTAGATCAGACGGCTTTTCTAGGAGCCGCCTGGTCAAGACCTGGGTCCATGCTTATAAAACTTTTAGTTGAGTCTGAGTTCGTTCTTAAGTTTTTGATTGGTCAGATTTGAGCCTTTGGCTCAAATCTGACCAATCGAAAGCTTGAGAACTCAAATCTGACCAATCAAAAGCTTGAGAACGAACTCAGACTCAACTAAAAAGTTTTATTAGCATGGAGCCTGGTGTATTCGTTTATTGATTAATATTGATTTGATACTTGTTACTGTCATATTCAAAACTTCTCTTGTTAATAAGTCATCAAATGTTAATAGTCATAATGCCATTATTCATCAAACGTTGGTTCAAGGGATAGCCTAATAGGATAAATAAACAATATGCCAGACTAATTCACGTTTATTGGTTTACTTACAGTCGATGTGAGATTGTGAAGATTCGTCACAATTGTTTATCCTCTATACATTACCTTCTATGTTTACCCTCTATGACCCTCTACATGTTTTCATGTATTGTCGACTTTAGACAATGCTTATGTGGGACTTCTTCAGTTATTTCCTTTGAAAACTTTATCAAACGATGTACATAGGTCCTATTAACTGACCTTTCTACGCCTTTGCAAGCAGAGTAGATCCAGATCAAACCTCTTCTGTGAAAAATCTAATGAAAGTCTGTCCTGGTCGGTTATGCAATATAAATTTCTCCCTCCCTACAACGACCCTCTCAATAACGATTCCCTCCTTACAACAACGCATGTCACTGTTTCCGAAACAACAGGGCTCCAGAAACAACGTTTTTCCATTGTATTTTCTTAATGCCTCCATCAAACCCTATGTTGTGACCACTCTTTAGAATCGTCACAAAGTGACGATTCTAAAGAGTGATCACAACATAGGGTTTGATGGAGGCACGCCGGTTTTTAGTTCTCGAAATATACCTTATTGGGGATCTGCAAACAAGCTAATTATGTTTGATTTCCCTCCCTATAACAACTCCCTCTGAACAACACATACCCTCTTCGTATCCAAAAGGGTGTCGTTGTAGAGAGGGAGCACTGTAGATATAATTCTGTAGTGTCTGCCACTGCCAAAACTTCCTGCGCCTATGTGCTGTTATAACAATTAATCTAATTAATAGGTCTTGATGTCATCATTTCTTTTCATGAGTAGGCAGTAGGAGATCCATGGAGTAACGACTAGGCACCAACACTAGAACGAAAATGGAAAATGATGATCGGATGCACCGATATACAAACAGACGGACGAAACGGAATCTTTATATTCCCTCAGAAAAACAGGATAACCCTTTTTTCACGCTGTGAAAAAGTTTGCTAAAAATTCGATCTGGAGCAATTTTGACTACTTGCGATTCATCCAGTCTTTGAGAAACTATTGACCAAATGTCAAACAGCTTCGATCCTGGTGAGCTTTCGAGACACTACTGTCATAGTGTCAAACAGCTTGGATCTTGATTAGACACCAAGTTACTCGTAGTCTCATCTGGATCCAAGCTATTTGCAATTGCAAGCAAATTCGCAGTATACAGGTTTAGTTTTACAAATGGAAATGCAGTTGAACTTCGATATCTCGAACTTCAAGGGACTATATAAATTAGTTCGAGATAACGGAAGTTCGAGTTATCCGATTTCTGATCTGGGCAATTTCTCAAGTTCACAGCTTAATGCATGTCTACAGGAATGCTGAAAGCTCCTGTAGGAGCTTTCAGCATTTCTGTAGACCTGCATTAAGCTGTGAAATGTGTTTCTAGATATGCGTAGTGTTACATTTTAGAGCAATTCTGTATTGTAAGGTTTTGGAAGGACCGAATTTTAAGTTCGAGTTATCCCGAAGTTCGAGTTATCCGAGTTCGAGATATCGAAGTTCAACTGTGTAAAATATATACCTACACCAGAGCTCCAGATAAGATGCGGAAATCAAAACATTTTCTAGAATAACTTCTTTATTTCTCCACCAAACCCTATGTTGTTACCACTCGTTAGAGGCAATTCTAAAGTGTGGTCACAGCATGAGGTTGGTGGAGAAATGATGATTTCAGTATTTTAAGACGTGCCTTTATCTGCAGCTCTCCTCTTTGACACAATAATCGAACCGTGTCACCAACATATACCTTGGGATATATGCACAGTGCTTTGCAAATATTGTAGACCAAGACCAGCATTTTTCTCGCACCAAATAATGTTCGTCTGCAAACATTGTCGTCTGCTTTAAGTTTCAGAGTGGACAGTCCTTCAAGTTCGTCTCGAAAACGCAAGTAGTGTGTCAACAGTTTGATTCCGTATCAGACACCGTGTTACTCGGTGTCTCATCGAGACATGTGAATCGTTTTCCAGCAACATCAGCGGTGAGTTACCAAGTCTGCATATTGGCAATATCTTCATCACGATTAAACACTGTTAACGAGGTTTGAATATAATACCATATTTACTATAAATATTAGTTCACAATTTCCCCTTTCCAGGTATATACATTTTGTATCTGGATAAACCGATTCTGTACCGTTTCGATAACTTCACATCAAACAAGGAGTAGAAAAAATGTAACCATGGTCAGATGGCTCCTTCAAGAGCAGTTTAGCCTAGGTCTGCACTATTGTCACACTTTTATCTTGCCTGGTGTCTAGTTTAAGTCTTTTTTTCCATAGATACACCTTCCTATGTTTTTGAAAACAGAGTAGACCCGGATCGGACGGCTTTTATAGGAGTCAGGGTCTACTATGTTTGCTTAAGGAGTAATATGGTCTGCTCTATTTGCTTAAGAATTAATATATATGATTATAAAGATTTTTTCTTGGTCAAAAACATAAAGTTCATGTGGCATAACAAAAATTAATCTAATTGATATTCAGATTATGTCTTACATCAATATTCACGGAGTGCGTGTACGGGTTATACGACGGATCATATTCAAACGCAGCGTTTATGGTGCGGCTTCTAGTAAAACACCTCACGGTAATTTCATAAGGAGTGACTCTACGTGTACACAGGAAAGGTAAATATTTCATATGTAACAATATGGGCCCAGATCAACCGTCATGTTTTAACCCCTTCCCTGTTTAATATCCGTGTGAAGGATAGTGACGTCATGAATATGTATTAGCCGAAACTATTTTGGTATTGGTAGAAACTGCATAGTTGGGTATATTATATTTTTTAAGCAAACAGAGCAACACTGGACAACAGCCGTCTGATTTGGGTATACTCTATTGTTAAGACATGAAAAGGCTTTTATATGAGGGAAAGGGTTAATTGTTAATACTGCGGCTGAGCTCGTCGAACCACCGTGCAGTAAAACCTCTCTATAACGACAGCTAAATTATATAAATTGTATTGACAATGATAGACTTACATACAAGATTTTTGAAACAGACTATAGAATGTGTAATAGTAATTGGAGCAGTGAGATGAAAACAGTTATGTATACACTTGGATTAAGGGACAATTTCGATAATAAAGCCATAGTAGATTTACAGTTGGCCAGAGAAAGACTTATGAATCATTATAAAAATGAATGGGTTACAAAAGTTCAAAGTTCATCCAAATTAAGAACTTACACACACTTTAAAAGTGACTTCAAAGAAGAACACTATGTGACACTAAACCTAAACAAAAGTGAACGGTCTGTAATGGCACAGTTCAGGTGTGGCATTTTACCGCTACGTATAGAGACCGGCAGGTACATTAACGAACCAGTGACTGATAGAATTTGCACTTTGTGCAACTCAAATGATATTGAGACTGAAACTCATTTTCTGTTAGTTTGTAATATGTATGACGTAATGCGCCAAGACATTTTTAATGGTCTGTTTACTGACAATGTGTTCACAACCAAAACGTGTCTGGAAAAATTAAGCTTTCTTTTAAATGAACAGACAAGAAAGACTGCCAAGTTTCTTGTAAAGGCATTTCTTCTTAGGCGCAGATTTATCTATGCCACGTAACATGGATGACACCACTAACAGTATCTATGTGCATATAATTGACATCCATAATATTTGATCTTTTCATATAAGCTATGATATATCTATGTGAATATGTTTAAAGTTACATTTTTTTGGTAGGTGACATATAGGCCCATGGGGCCGGGTGTTTATGTATTTGTATATATGTTTGTACATATAAGAATATGATGTAACACATGTCACTATAATAAACAATTTACTTACTTACTTACTTACTTATATGAAGTATTTTGTGTTAAAGGCAGGTGGATGCTTAAAGCAAGGAGAAAGTTAAACAGAACGCTCCTACAGGAGCGTTCTGTTTTACTTTCACCTTGCTTTAAGCAACCACCTGCCAAAATACCAACTAATTAACACAATTTAGTGGTCGTTATAGAGAGGTTTTACTGTATTTACAAATGTGCATTGTTGAAAGCACCGAAACTCACCCTTTAGACAAGGCGTAAACAGAATCTCAACATTGCCATGCATTATCTATTTCGGAAAGATAACCTTAATAGAAATATCCAAAGTAAGCATAATATTTTAACACCTTGAACGGCTGATGTAGACTAGTATAATTATATAAATACATGTATAAATAAATAAAAAACACTAGATTACAAGTAAAACTCACAAAAATTACCACATTTAAGTAGTATACATTGCCTTTCGTCCGATATAAACTTATCTCATACCGAAAAGAGATATTCCGCGTAAATCACGTTTAGAAATGTTGATTGTTTTTGTCACTATAAAGGTTACAGTGCCGCGTGAGAAAGACAGTATAAATACGATGCCATGAGACACTATAAGATATCTATCATTTGAACTGAAACTGCAGGGCAATAATCACTGCAGAACTATTTCAACCATGAAGCTCGTTTTAATTTTTGCCGCTCTAATAGGTAAGCTTTAGTACATTTAAATCTATCTACATTTACTACCAATCTAAATCTAATTCTTGGTTTTGGAGACAGGTGATTGTTTCTGGAGGACAACGTTATGCAGGAAGCTCCTCTAGGAAATTTCTGCACTGCTGGCGTCCTGCAGTAACCATTTACTCCGCAACTACGCCTTTCTATCCCTCTGCAAACAGAGAAGACACGGATCAGATGGATTAGGGGCCGTCTTGCTTAAGATATAATGTAGATTTGATTTAACAGTTTCTGCCTTGACCATAACATCATAATTGATGTGCCAGTACAACGAATAATCTAAACAGTATTCATGATGTCATTATTTCTTAAATGAATATTCATTGAATGAGAGTTAAGCATACACATGTGTATCTATTGTACGTTTATAGGACGGTTAAAACTATTGTTATTATTATTATTATTATTATTAATTATTATTATTATTATTATTATTATCATAATTATTATTCTATTTTGGTCACAAACACTTTTCGTCTGAAAATAGTGTCGTCTGCTTTGTGTTTTAGAATGGACCTTCATTAACCCTTCGCTTGCTATTCGCGTCAATATACATACCTGTAAATAGTGAAGACCCAGATGAGAGAGCTCCTGCAGAAGCTGTCTCATCAGGGTCTGCACTATTTACAAAATTGATTGTGCAACCACTTCACTCCACAGCAGTGATTGCACAGCGAAATACTTGTACACAGTGAAAATATATGTAAATATACAACGGGGCATGGGTAAAGAAGGAGAAATATATTTTAAAATTCAGCAAGCGAAGGGTTAAACCTCTTCTCTAAATGTAAGTGGAGTGTCAAACAGTTCTGCTCATGAAAATGTGCCGAGTTACCCGGTTTCTCATCTGGAATCAACCCTTTCCTTCATAGAAAAGTGTTTTCATGCATTTGCAAACAGAGTAGACCCAGATCAGACGGCTCCTAGAGGAGCCGTCTGATCAGGGTCTTCTCTGTTTGCTTATAAATTTGATAGATCTGTTTCTTTACTTTTTAAAATAGCTACAATGTTCCATCTCCCATATTTCATATAATTATATAAAACACTATTTTGTCCATGAATATTCAGTAGGTATCGAAATTTGAATTAAACAGAACAGGGAAAGAGTTAACTGTTTGCAATGTAATCGCTTATTCGCCTATTATAACAAGCCCTGCGAGTCACTTTCCAGCGACATCGACAATGAAAGAATTGAATTAGCCATAAGTCCATTTTAGCGTATATATTGTACTTATATAACTGATTTTTTTAACATCTATAAGCATTTGTAAACATTGTTATGAAAGCAATTTTGTTTTTCATTTATTTCCACAAGTACAGTATCTTAACATTCCTATGTTCAATAAACGAATGACTGCATGAATGATTCTACTGTACGCTTTATTTTGTTTGAAACAAATTTGGAAAAATAATTTTTGAGGATTAAATCTTTCGTCGACAGTCGCGAAGTTGTGTTTACCTCTGTAACTAGTTTGAATCATGATGAAACGCCGATGGAGTTACTCGGTTTTCGTCACGATCATTCTGAACATGTTTTTTTCTGATTAGAGAAAACACCATAAAAAGCAAAAATAGCCTAAGTATTGAAACAGACTGTAGATTGTGCATATAACAATGCCTGGCACCCAGATAGATAAAATATACACCTAGAATGTAGTTAGCAAGTATCCTAGAGGAATGTTTGACCAGAAATACTTGTCAAACCAGTTAGACTACAGTAAAACCTCTCTATAACGACCACTAAATTGTGTTAATTTATTGGTATCTAGCTTAAAGCAAGGTGAAAGTAAAACAAAACGCTCCAATAGGAGCGTTCTGTTTTACTTTCTCCTTGCTTTAAGCAGCCACCTGCATTGAACACGAAATAGTTGATGTAATTTAGTGGCTGTTATAGAGAGATTATCATTCTCATCGCCACGTCATCCAAGCGTCCACTGTGTGAATCCATACATCACATAAGGCATGATGCCTTGCGCTCTTTACTCCATGATTATTCATGTAAGAAATAGTGACATAATTGATATCAATTAGATTAATTTATAATAGCCCATGGACATGGACTTTTCCGCCATACTAGAATGTGTAAAGTCATATCTATAATATTTCATAAGCCAGTAAAGTAGACTGATCAGATGGCTTCTACATAAGCCGTCTGGTCTGGGTCTACGCAATTTTCAAAATTGTAGAAATGCGTATTTATGGATTAAAAGGTTAACACTTCGAGCATTTTTAAAACCTTTCAAAACAGAGTAAACCTAGACCAGAAAGCCCCTGTTTATATGTTATAGATCTGGGTCCATGCTTATAAAACTTTTAGTTTTGTCTGAGTTCGTTCTCAAGTTTTTGATTGGTCAGATTTGAGCCTTTGGCTCAAATCTGACCAATCAAAAGCTTGAGAACTCAAATCTGACCAATCAAAAGCTTGAGAATGAAACTCAGACTCAACTAAACGCTTTATAAGCATGGACCCTGAATCTCTATTGCTGACGCAATGATTTTCCGTATTTCATATCTTAATACACACTTTAAATAGATCAATATTAACAATGGACGGAGGCTTGCATTACTATTCATTAGATAATGAGAAAAATGCACATTGTTACCGTGAAAGCTGTTTCCTAGTGGTCACCACCCCCTGTACATCTCATTTGGATTACTGTTAGTATGACGAGTTGCTTCCTAGTGGTCACCGCTTTTGTGCATCTCGCTTGATTTACTGTTACAATGACGATTTGCCTCCTAATGGTCGCCATCCCCTGTGCATCTCGCTTGGTTTTCATCTACTATGGCGATTTGCTTTCTAGTGATCACCATCCCCAGTGCATCTCGCTTGGTTTACTGTTACTATGACGGGTTGCTTCCTAGTGGTCACCACCCCCTGTGCACCCGTATTTGTTTACTGCTACTATGACGATTTGCCTCCTAATGGTCACCATCCACTGTGCATCTCGCTTGGTTTTCTGTTACATTGAAGATTTGCTTCCTAGTGATCACTAACCCCTGTGCATCTCGCTTAGTTTACTGTTAATATGACGGGTTACTTCCTAGTGGTCACCAACCCCTGTGCATCTCGCTTGGTTTCTGTTACTATGACGACTGCTTCCTAGTGGTCACCACCCCCTGTACACCTGGCTTGGTTTACTGTTACTACGACAGGTAGCTTCCTAGTGCCACCAACCCCTGTGCATCTCGCTTGATGTCCTGTTACTATGACGGGTTGCTTCCTAGTGGTCACTACCCACTGAGCATCTCGCTTTGTTACTGTTACTATGACGGGTTGCTTCCTATAGGGATCATCATACCCCTTATACACCTCGCAGGGTTTATTGTGCTTCCTAATGGCCATCACCCCCTACTCCTGTAAACCTCGCTTGGTTTACCGTTACTATGACGAGTTGCTTCCTAGTGTTCATCATCCTCCTTGAACACCTCGCTGGGTTTACTGTTAATGTTACAAATTGCTTCCTAGTGGTTATCATCCCCCTTGTACACATCGCTTGCTTTACTGTTACTACGACGAGTTGCTCCCTCGTGGTAATCATTACCCTTGAACAAATTATGAGGGAAAGGGTTGAGGAAAGTACAGAAGAACCTGTCTTAAGCGGCCATCAGAGCGATATCAAAGTATGGGTATGTAAGGCAGGTGGTAGCTTAGTGCAGAGCAGAAGTAATGCAGAAAGCTCATATAGGAGCTTTCTGCAAAACATTTGCCCAGCATTAAGCACCCCTTGATTGTAAGAAATACAGTAAAACCCCGCTAATGCGACCACCAAAAAGGGGCATAATTCTGGGTGGCAGAGGCAGGTGGTGGCTTAATGCAGGACGAAAGTTATGCAGAAAGCTCCTATAGGAGCTTTCTGCATAACTTTCGTCCTGCATTAAGCAACCACCTGCTTTAGACGACATCAGTGGCTGTTTATTAAGTGGTCGCATTAGCGGGGTTTCACTGCAGTAAAACCCCGCTAATGCGACCACCTAAAAGAGGTATAATTCTGGGCGCTAGATGCAGGTGGTGGCTTAATACAGGACAAAAGTAATGCAGAAAGCTCCTAGAGGAGCTTTCTGCATTACTTTTGTCCTGCATTAAGCAACCACCTGCTTATAAAGACCGTCATGTTTATCCATTAAGTGGGCGCATTAGAGGGGCTCTGCTGTAAATGAATGGCTTCTTAGGAAAAGTTCTATTATAAATTGGAAATGGTGAGGGGATAAAGATTAACTGTAAATAAGGTGGTGTGAGACAAATACGGGTATTGAATAAAAACTGACTAAACAAACGATATGGACAGACAATCAAACTTGCTGAATGGTCAGACAGACGATGGGTCAAGCTGAAAATGAGTATACAAAAGTACACAGAAAAAAAAATCAGCAAATAATGGCAGGTAATAAGGTAACATTGAACAAAGTAATGACTCATTCATTTGTTTATAATTTCAGCTGTGGCACTGGCGGAGTATTGTCGAAGCGACTTAGAATGTATGAAACACAAAAGTGCCGCCCTTTGTGGGGGAATGGTGTATTGTAAAGATGGCATGTGCGAGTGCAGTTCACTAAAGGGTAAATAAGTTTTGAAAGTAAGAGATCATTCAAAAGCAAAAGTAGCAATGCAAACAGAGAAAATTGCAGACTCGGTTTTGTTGAGTCTGTTCATGAGAAATCTTTAAAAGTGCAACACTACTCATGCCCCCTAGCACCTGCGTAAGCTTTATTCAGTTTCAAAACTAATAATATCGAAACCAATGATCCCGAATGACCGGAAAATATAACAATACAGTGCTCCCTCTCTACAACGACACCCTTTGGGATACGAAGACTGTATGTGTTGTTCAGAGGGAACAAGGAGGGAAAATCAAACATAATTAGCTTGTTTGCAGATCCCCAGATAAGGTTTATTTCTATAACTAAAACCGTTATGCCTCCATCAAACCCTATGTTGTGACCACTCTTTAGAATCGTCACTTTGTGACGATTCTAAAGAGTGGTCACAACATAGGGTTTGATGGAGGTATAAAGAAAATACGATGGAAAAAGTTGTTTATGGAGCCTTGTTGTTTCGGAAACAGTGACATGCGTTGTTGTAAGGAGGGAATCGTTATTGAGAGGGTCGTTGTAGGGAGGGAGCACTGTACCTAGAATGAAAGTTCTGAAAGTAGGAAGTCCTCTGTAAACAACAATAGCAATGCAACAATAGAAAATTGCAAACTCAAATTTTATTGACCAGTTCATGAACACTACCCACGTCCCTAGCTGCTGACTGTGCCTATCCCTTCTCTGACTATCGAATTTTGTATGCGTGCTTGTCTGTCAGCCACGCTACTGTGTTTTACGCGGTTAGCTTGTAATCTCCATTGTATTCTATTATAGTTTCTTGCGTCACAAGCGAAATGAGGAACCTCTGCAAGAAAATACTACTTTCATTTGCCACTCGTTATTTGCATACATAAAATATTCATCTTACGTAATTCATACATGTATTAAGCATGCCAGTAGATAAATGTTATTTGCTCACTGATATTTTCTAATCGTATAAACAGCATATCTGCCGAATATAACCCATTTAATAATGATTAAGTAACAACTCAAAATTTTTACTATCAGAATGCTTAAAACGCCGTCTTTTATGTAGCCATAACGTTAATAAGATGGTGTTTTTTTGTTTTTTTTGTTTTTGGTTTATTTTTTTGGGGGGGGGGGGGGGGGGGGTTAGGGGAGGGGGGGGGGGGTTTATTCCCCCGTTGACGATAGTCAGGGGACATTATGTTTTGCACCTGTCCGTCTGTCTGTATGTCCGTCCGTCACGCTTTTACGTGCATTTGGTACGTGCAGTTGGTAGTCAGAGTTTTTCATGGTCTTATATATCAGTAACCACTATAGCTGTTGGCATGGAATTGCATATACACATTGAACATCATCCATAGTTTCAGTTTGCACCCAGACCATGCTGCCTGCAAGCCCAGGGTCAATGTCAAATGACTTGGAAATTTTACGTGCAGTTGGTTGTCACAGTTTTTTTATTGTCTTATATCTCACTAACTACTGTAGCTATTGGCTTGGACTTGCATATACACATTAAACACAATCCATACTTTCATTGCGCACCCACTCCATGCTGCCCGCAAGCCCAATGTCAAGATCAAATGACTTAGGAATTTTACGTGCAACTAGGCAAGCACCACCACGGGGGCATCGCTGTGTCTTACAGACACAATTTTCTACTTCTATATATAAAATATTACGTATTTTTACATGTAGTTCCGGAATTATTCATAGAGTATTTATTTGTAAGATCGCAGAAGGGATGGTAACGATGATGATGGTGACGATGATGATGATGACGATCGCAGAAGAGACGGAGGTGACGATGATGATGGTGATGATGACGATGACGACGATCGCAGAAGAGATGGAGGTGATGACGATGATGGTGACGATAACGACGATGATGATGACGATCGCCGAAGAGATGGAGGTGATGATGATGATGGGGACGATGATGATGATGATGATCGCAGAAGAGATGGAGGTGATGACGATGATGATGACGACGATGATGATCGCAAAAGAGACGGAGGTGATGATGATGATGGTGGTGACGACGATGACGACGATCGCAGAAGAGATGGTGGTGATGATGATGACGATGATGATGACGATCGCAGAAGAGACGGAGGTGACGATGATGATGGTGATGATGACGATGACGACGATCGCAGAAGAGATGGAGGTGATGATGATGGTGACGACGATGATGACGATCGCAGAAGAGATGGAGGTGATGATGATGATGATAATGATGATGACGATCGCAGAAGAGATGTAGGTGACGATGATGATAGGGACGATGATGATAATGATGATCGCAGAAGAGACGGAGGTGATGATGATGATGGTGATGACGACGATGATGATGACGATCGCAGAAGAGATGGAGGTGATGATGATGACGATGATGATGACGATCGCAGAAGAGATGGAGGTGATGATGATGGTAACGATGATGATGATGACGATCGTAGAAGAGATGGTGGTGATGATGATGATGACGATGATGATGACGATCGCAGAAGAGATGGAGGTGACGATGATGATGGGGACGACGATGATGACGACGATCGCAGAAGAGATGGAGGTGATGATGATGACGATGATGATGACGATCGCAGAAGAGATGGAGGTGATGATGATGGTAACGATGATGATGATGACGATCGTAGAAGAGATGGTGGTGATGATGATGATGACGATGATGATGACGATCGCAGAAGAGACGGAAGTGATGATGATGATGATGATGATGATGGCGATCGTAGAAGAGATGGTGGTGATGATGATGATGATGGCGATGATGACGATAACGATGACGATCGCAGAAGAGATGGAGGTGATGATGGTGATGGTGATGATGATCGCAGAAGAGACGATGGTGATGATGATGATGATGATGATGACGATCGCAGAAGAGATGGTGATGATGATGACGATGATGATGATGACGATCGCAGAAGAGATGGAGGTGATGATGATGATGGTGATGACGATGATGACGACGATCGCAGAAGAGATGGAGGTGATGATGGTGATGGTGATGACGACGATGATGATGACGATCGCAGAAGAGATGGAGGTGATGATGATGATGGTGATGACGATGATAACCGTAGGAAGTAAAATCGATGTTAATGATCTCTCGTTGTTTGTTTATTTTAGACGTTTAATAAAAGTCATAACATCCGTCTGATCTGGATCAGCTATGTTTGCTTTTGACTTTATAATAGATCTGACTTTACAGTAGCTACCAGTACCAAACAATCATTTGAACACATGTCATTTTAAAAGTCCAGCTAATAAATATCAATGTCATTTCATATACATGTATGAATATTCAACGGGGAAAGGGTTAAATAAGTTAAAGTCTTGGCCTGAGTTACCAGTCGCCATCTTTGAATCCAGTGTGTTCGTCCACTTCTCGTCACGTGCTTAGGTTTAAATTATACACTTACTTAAATCAGTAGCCGTCTGATCTGGGTCTACTCTGTTTGCAAAGGCGCATAAATGGGTAAAGTGTTAACAACCCAGAATTTGGCGTTTGGTGTGTGATCATGATCCATATATCATAAAAATTATTATCGTTTTAAAACATAAAATTTCATCTGACCATAGTCTGGGCAAATGTTAGTGCTTTATGGGAACAATTCATGTTAACTTCCGGACTGTCGAAGTTTAAGCATGTTACTGTTATTATGATGATGATGTACAGTATTATATTTTTTAACCTATTTTCTCCTACTGACACCATTTTGCACCTCTGTAAAACTCATTATTTGAAACCATTGTAATACATAGAAAATTTGCTCCTGAATTCTCTATTTATCACAATGGTTTAAAAACTACGCAATGGTTTAAAAACTACACAATTCTAAAAAAAAAGTCTCCTTTTCTATAGTTAATGCTCCGTTTCGTTAATTAATTAATTAATTCGAAGAGGTTGGTCTGAAAATAGTCTAGGAGGGAATGAGTGAAGCAACATTAAAACGAGACTGCAGATATAGATGTGTGTCTCTCGTCCATTATTTGTTCAGGATATTTATGTCTTAACCATTTACTTAACCATTTACTCTATGAATATTCATATACGAAATATGACATCATGGATATTAATTAGATGTTTGTAATGTAACAATGAAACAGGATTGTTTTGCCATGGCAGTAACTGTAGAATCATATCTTTATTATATCATAAGCAAACAGAGCAGACCCTGATCAGATGGCTGCTGTTAAGGGTTTATTCCGTTTGCATAAACGATGAAGGGGAAGTTTAACTTTATCAGCGAAGAAACTAAGTTTTATGAGAGACGGTGCAGACCTTGACCCACCTGCTCTTTGATCTAAGTCTACACTGTTAGCTAAATCTTATTTACTCTGTCAGACTCCGCCCATTATGACCATTAATGTTAGTGTTAAAAGTATACAGTAAAACCTCTCTATAACGGCCACTATATTGTGTTAATTAGTGGGTATTTAGGGCAAGAAAAGTCAATTCTGTAGCCACTAGTAGAGAATAAGATCTGCAACAATATGCAACTAAAGCACTCTTATCAGACAGCTCCGAATGGAGTTATCAGTTCTAGACCTAGTAACTGCAGGGGAATATTATGGTTCAGGAGCAGTTGGAGCCTTCTAATCAGGGCTTGCTCTATTTGCTTAGACCAAATACATCCAATTCTAGTTTTTGCCATGGTCAACTATTTCTATATTTATAAATATTAATCTCATCAATATTCATGATGTAATTATTTACTACGCGATTAAATGATTAAAAGTTCGACGAACGCATAAACAGGCACAGGTGAACTTGTAAACCTTTACTCTATAAATACGCTTTCCTGTAGGGCCTATCTAATCAGTGTCTGCTCTGGTTGCTTATGATATAATGTAGATGGGATTCTACAGTTTGTTCAATGGCCAAAAAAGTCTGTGTCCATGTGCTATTATAATTAATCTAATTAATATTCATGGTGTCATTATTTTTACATTCTTATTCAAGGAGTAAAGGGTTAAACAACATACATTGAGTATGTCCATAAGCAGAACAAATTCATATGTCTGTGGCTTGATGAAAATAATTACAAAATGCTATCATTGAGTATTTATACAATTTATTTCTACATGTTCTATACATCTCATTGCACATAATACTCCCGTATTTACACTATATACTCAGACAACCACTCTCTCCCTCCCCGCCAGATTTCAAAACTGAATAATTCAATTCGGCATCATTTTGATAGACATAGCCTGACACAGTAGTAAGAGGTGAAGATCATGATCAAACAACTCTTACAGGGGCAGTTTGTTCTGGGTCTGCACAATTTACCTATGTCTGAATACTTAGGTAGACTAAAACTGTCTGTGCATATCTAAACAGTAGAATTATACATTACACAATTATATGTAGCAAATGCTCTATTTATCACAATGGTTTCAAAATGTGACTTTTACAGAAGCGGCAAAGGCATCAATATGAGCGATTTGGTTAACTCTTGAATGCAGAAAATTTTAAGTGGATTAGGCTCATCACTGTTTAACCCTTGCCTTTGTATAAACGCACTTTCATGCATTTGCAAACAAAGTAGACCCGGATCAGACAGCTCCTAAAGGAGCCATCTGATCAGGGTCTGCTCTGTTTGCCAATGAAATTTTATAGCTGTTTCTTCGCTTTCTAAAATGACTATGTCACACCTTTCATTATAACTATTTTGGCCATGAATATTCAGTAGGTATTGAAATTTGAAATAAACATAGAACAGGAAAAGGGTTAACACTTACAACAATAAATTTTCAGAGTGGAAATAGCTCATCAGTGTTTAACTATAGAGTACACTCAGTATGAAACGCTTAAACTTGCTAGATGAGTTTGAACGACAAACAGTGCAGACCCTGATCAGAGGGCTTCTCTAGGAACCATCTGATCTGGGTCTACACTGTTTGCAATTGACAGTGCATGTGTTTCCACATTCAAGGCCAAGATATTAAAACATTTCTATCCTACTACCAATGATATCAAGGCTACTTCAAAGATCAAATATCGTTTTGAAAGGAACTGTTGAGTATTTATCTGCAACCATGTTGAAAACAAATTCCTGACTACCTAGTGAGTACCTACTAATCTGCCTTGGAATGTCTATGAAAGGAAAACTTTCACGATGTAAAACACATTGAAAAGGAGAATAATGAAGCACAGCTTAATGTAGCTAGCCTTACTAAATGAGCCTTGCTATACACAACATTTAGGTACAGTATGCAAACAGGGAAGCACCTAATCTACCCTTGTGTTTCACTCTTTACTCCATGAATATCATGTAAGAAATAATGACATCATGAATATTACTTAGATTAATTTTTGTACTGGCACATGAACAAAGGAATTTTTTTGCCATGGCGAAAACCGCATAATTATATTATTTCATAAGCAAACAGAACAGACTCTGATCAGACAGCTCCTACAGAAGCCCTCAGCTGAGCCTACTCTGTAAAGGCGTAGAAAGGCATATTCATGAAGCAAAGGGTTAAAATGCAGTCCATGAACAGGTTCTACACTGTAACAAAAATCAGCAAAACAGAATATGATATTCATAAATGTAAATTTGTTATTTTTTTTTACAATTCATTCTGGGAGTAAATCGCATTAACATTAAATATTCAGCAAAATCAGTAATTTGGAACAACAAAAAGAAGAAACCATAACATTTGAACATGCTGGTTTCATTTCTATAACACAATGACTGGGTCCTACATGTAACTTGCATGAACCTATTGAATGTTGAATTTTCCCAATGGAATGGTCCACCATTGTTTAAAGATAGAGTCCACATAGTTTGAAGGGGATAAATCTGCTAGAGGATTTTGAATGACACACAGTGCAGACCCATGGCCAGACGGCTCCTTAGGGAGCCCTCTGGGCATGGTCTACACTGTATGCAAATGACTGTCAACTCATTTCCTGCATTCAAAGGAATAATCATCTTTACATGTTGTAAACATTATGCACCATACAACAACAAAGTTGTAAAGAAAACTTAACACTAGTTAGAATAATCAAACTACATGTACATGTACTGTGTATAATTTGTACTAAAGACAGATTTTCAAACACTCCATGGATGAATTGTGACATTTCTCAAAATGTTTAGATCATGATGAGATGCTGACTCACAAATGCTTTTCATATGAATCCAGAGCTGTAGATAAGAAAGGTATTATGATAATTTTGACTACAGTAAAACCTCTCTATAATGACCACTAAATTACATCAAGTGTTTTGTGTTAAAGGCAGGCAGCTGCTTAAAGCAAGGTGAAAGTAGGAGCATTCTGTTTTACTTTCACCTTGCTTAAAGCAGCCACCTGCCCTAAATACCAACTAATTAACACAATTTAGTGGCCGTTATAGAGAGGTTTTACTGTATTTTCAGTATTTTTCCTGTATTGTTGATACTCCTGTACTACTGGTACTCTCAGGGATGATTCTAACAAGTACCAACAAGATCGGTTTGGCTGAGAAATTTATATTCAGTTCTCCTATCTATAGCTCTGTCGATCCATTCTTTCTAAAGGACTACAGGCTGTGGACTAGGTGCTTACTGACCTATCAAAATCTCAATTTTCTCAGCCGAACCCGGTCTTGCTGCAGCTTGTTATAATCACAAGGAGAGGTGATTCTAAATAGTTACGTTAAGATAAGTGTTTGTGGGGAAATAATACTACATTGTATATTCATTAGATTTTCTAAGCATGTTTCACATGTAAAGCCCTGACTACGTGTATCAATTCATCCATTTAACCATCAATATGTGGGTCAGTGTTCAGTTTTATTCATTAACACATGCACTATATGTTTACATATGTTTAATCCTTTCCTTCATATAAAAGACTTTTCATGCCGTTGCAAACAGAGCAGACCCAGATCAGATGGCTCCTGTATGAGCCATCAGATCAGGATCTACTCTGTTGGTTAATGGTATAATATAGGTCTTATTCTACAGTTTCCGCCTGAGCCAAAATGTCCTGTGTACATATGCCATCATCATAATTAATGTACATGTAATTAATATTCATGATGTCATTATTTCTTACATGAATATTGAACAGGGAAAGAGTTAAGTGCAATAATCTTACAAATACACGTAGTTGTATCTATATCAAAAGATGAGAGGTCAAATTTCTTGGCCTCTCATTAAGATCTAAATTGTCCATCCCCCCCACATCCCCCCCCCCCCCAACCCCGGGCGAAACAAAACAGATGGTATTTATGAAAAAAAAATTTATTGTAAAATCTGAAGCAAAGAACAGCCTTGATATTGGTTACACAGGCTGTTTAAGTTTGCTCATGTAGTTGATTCATGCACTTTTAAAGTGTTTATCCTTCATGCTAAATTACTCTGTACAAGTAATCAATTCTGGTACACAACATACTAGTATGAGATAAATATGTGTATCACTATCCATGTGTATTGGTCCCTCTTCACTCTAGCGAAGACAACATTAGGAGTTGCTTCAAAACTTTGGTCTGACTTGTCTCTCTTATTTCTCCAGCTAGAAACATTTCATCTACCACACTATACACCTGTAAAAGAGTATAATGACTGCATATTAGTACATATACATGTTAATGCTTTTTTCATGCTTTTGCAAACAAAGCAGACCCAGATCAGATGACTGATGTAGGAGCTGTCTGACCAGGGTCTTCTAAACAACACTGGTAGGTTTAGTGGAACTGATTTGGCACATTGACTTAATCAGCCCTAGCAATGTCAGTATTGATATGCCTAATTGCTTAACCCTTTCTCTCATATAAATGCCTTTTCATGCATTTGCAAACAAAGTAGACCTGAATCAGATGGCTCCTATAGGCATCGTCTGATCAGGATCTGCTCTGTTTGGTTATGGAATTTGATAGATCTGCTTTTTGACTTTCTAAAATGGCTAGTGTTCCACCTTCCATATTTTTATTATAACTATTTTGTTCATTAATAGTCAGTATGTATTCAATATTGAATATGGAAAGGGTTAAGATAATAAACAACATCTGAGCCGCTCTAAGAGAAAAAGTATGATCTCTTATGGCTTTGCAAACAGTGCAGACCCAGACAATCTGCCAAACCAGACACTGCAATCAGGGTATTATGGGTACACATTATCTGACAGCCATTAGCACCTGCAGTGTTTCGTTAATGATACTGAGAAAACAGTATTAACCCAGAGCATACACAGGTTCAACGCATTTCATCCAGATTCAAAAGTTTGGAAATATAAATTTTACCATGATCAATGTACCAAACTTTTTTTCACTAGACTTCTTAACCCTTTCCTTCATAAATATGTATTTCTATGCCTCTGTAATAGTAACTTCTTGAAACCATTGTGATAAATAGAGCATTTGCTCCATAGGAACAAATGCTCTATTTATTACAATGGTTTCAATTGTTTACTCTATAGTTAAACAATGGTTTCAATACTACACAATACTAACATTTTACTTTTCTCTAGTAAATGCTCCTTTTCAGTAGATTTATTCAAAGAGATTGGTCTAAAAATAGCCTATGAGGGAATGGGTTAAATATGCATTTAAATAACTTTGCAATCAGAGTAGACCCTGATCAGATGGCTCCTGAAGCAGTTGTCTGATCAGGGTATGCTTTGTTTGCTTATGAAATAATATAGATCTGATTCTTCAGTTTCTACCATGGTTAAAATGTCCTCAGTTCACATGTTACTGTAAAAGCTCATCCAATTAATATTCATTTTCTTACATAAATATTCATGACGGTTAAAAACAATACATTACCTTGTAAAAGTTGAAGACAAGGTCCAGTTCACAAACGTTGTGGAAATATTCATTCAGAACCTCTACAAAATTGTGGATTGCCTCTAAGTATGCCAAGTTGTTATCGTTTACATCTACACAGATACAGAAGTAAAGACCTGCATATCGCCTATACACAATCTTGAAATTCCGGAACTGGAAATAAGCAAAAACAAATAAACTCAAAACAGTAAAAAAAAGTACCTAGTTATAGTCTACTTTCAGTCCGAATGACCGCTCAGCCGACTGTACATTTACTCCCCTGGTCATTGAGTCATTGGCCTACAATATTGAGCACTGCTAACATATGGCGCAATCATGCAGCCGCAGTACCGGCGAGTGACCCTCACAGGTACCCATTTTAACCCCTGGGTGCAGAGGATGTGCGGATGGGAGACACGGAAAAGCGTCTCTGAAATTTCCGGGAGGGACCGGGATTTGAACCCCGGACCTCCGGACTGATAGTCAAGCGCGTTACCACTAGACCACCGCCAAAACAGAATACACATCAATGTGTGCCAATAGAAAAATTAATTACTTCAAGTTGGTTTAGTTTTCTCTTTTTGCTTTGCTGTTTTTGCTTTGGAAGGATCTCATCTTATCAGGATTTATTTATTTAAAACAAATAAGCAAAACAATTGCCTTTAAAGAGGAATTCCCTACAATGAATGCATGTTTTCAATAATATCATAAAACTTGGTATTTGTTATGTTCAATATTATCATAAAGAATGTCAAATTAAAACTTATATTGAACAAGATATGTTTGTGAAACACTATGTGGCTGCCCCGCCCAATTTGACCTTTGACCCTGAAGGATGACCTTGACATGTTACCCCTCAAAATGTGCAGCTTCATGAGATACACATGCATGCCAAATATCAAGTCTCGATCTTTACTGTTTTTTTTGTTTGTTTGTGTTGATTAACGTTTGTTTCTGCTCACTATGGGCTAATTGGACACCCCAGAGAGAGGGGAGAGGATACAGAGAAACCCGGGCACGATGCCCTACTCTTATTATTGACTGAGTTTCTCTGGTTCTTTTAGATGCCAAGTGTAAAGCACTGATACATCGGACCTTGGTTTATAGTCTTGTCCGAAGGACTAGGTCCTTTACTGGTTCCAAAGTTATGGCCAATGTTAAAGTCGGTGATTTGACCTATATATTTGACCTCTGACCTTGAAGGATGACCTTGACATGGCATCCCTTTAAATAAGTGGCTTTATGAGATACATATGCATGCCAAATATCAAATCTCTGTACTGGCTCAAAATGTTAATGTTGCTGACAAACAAACAAAACAGGGCAAAAACAATATCCCCCCCCCCCCCCCCCCCCCCTTCCCCTCGATCTGATCTGGGGGGCATAACAATCATAAAAAAATACAGTATTGAAAGTCAAACATTTTACACAATGAATTTCTATGTATATTTCAATTCCCTGGTTATTTTTTCAGTAGCAAATTAGTTTGGTCAAGTAAGCTCCTTGATGGATG